>VYXF01010734.1:995515-1031779 GCA_013397295.1 Polioptila caerulea | reverse complement strand
TATATATATATATATATATATATATATATATACATAATGACTTGAAGATAAAGTTTTGACACACTTAATCTGCCCATAATTAAAGGAACAGATTTATAAGTACTGCTAGAAGTTGAAAATAACTGTTCTAATGGAACTTATGGAGTTATATTTTCTTAACTTTTATTCTGAGTTCTGTAAACAACAACAAAAAATAATTTCAAATGCCTCACATAACAATACAGCATCAAAATATTCTGCTATGCAGCTTAAAATGACAGAACAGAACAAAATTACCCCAAAAATTAGTTATACAAAACTAAAATATCAGCCCAGAAATCTCTGTGGTCTCAATTCTGCAAACTATTTCAGCATGTCCTTTAGCCCTTCCACACTAAGCACAGCACTGTAACACACAATAAACTACTGCCAAGAATGTCAGTAACAGAACTGGATATCAGGGTTGAGATCCAACATATCAGAACATCAAAAAAAGATCAGCAGATATGCACTCTGCACAAGACTTTAGAACTACCAACCTGAACCATTCTCTCATCTTCATTTCCTCTGTAAGCCTGTAGGGCATCTTACCCACTTGCCAGGTCTTACCAATGGCTGAAACTGAGAGCCACATTGTATAAAGTGATTTTTAGAACTTTAAACAATTATAAATCCCACAACTTTTAAAAATAAATATTTTAAACTTTTTTTTATTCCTATATTTTAGATGAGGATTCAAATTACATGAAATTTCAAGACTTTACTCTGAAATAATCTGACAACTTTTCATTCCCAGTTCATGTATGGTCTGGCCTGCTTATAAAAATTGCCTTTAATTAGTTTTGTTATATTTTCAAATATACCTTCCACTTCCTGTCTTTTTGTTCCCCTGCAGGACCATAACATGTTCCTTCCCAGTTCTTTTTCCTATGAGGCAAACACACCAAGATCTTCTAATCTCTTCTCATATAAGCAATCCATCACTACTCCCAAAAATCATTATTCCAGTTTGAATTTAGCTGTCTTAATATAGGTGACCAGAAACTGCCAAAACTTTTCTGTATGCTCATGTCTTTAGGGTGAGACATGAGGCTCAGCTGATTTATCTAAGGTCAGAGCCTGCCACCTTCTCAGAAGAGTCTCTTGGATTTCTCAGACATATCCTGAAACCAATGAGGGTATCTTGCTCCCTCTCCTCTGCCATTTTATGCCATTGAGCTTATCAGAAAATTCCTCCCAGCTGCCCCTCTAAGTGACTGCCTTTGCACATTTTGCTATTGAATTACAGCTCTTTTCTGCTATTCCAGTCCTCTAGGTAACACAGATCTTCCTGCATTATGCTTCGATCTTCTCCACATTGACAAAACCTCCAATTTTGTCTCATTACCACGCTGCCACTTTTTATGCCTTTGTCATTACTAAAGCTATTAAGAAAAGGTATGAGGAGAGGAAATAGTTACCAGAGGGAAAACCTGAACACATTATTTACTGTCCAGAAACTGCCTACATGCATCCAACTACCTGTAGTGAAAGAGAGTAGCTGTCTCCTATTTATCACAGTGTACTGAGGGGCAAGTGTCTTGAGAAAAGTAGGTACTGTGCTTAAGATACAAACTCACACTCTTGCCCATGATGGTCATGACAATTGATTAGGTATCCTTAATCAGTCCCTAATGATCCCTCAAGAGTCCACAGTACCTCCTTCCAGCCTGATGATCGCTTTCAAGCAAGAGCCTTTGCATGATTGTGTTGTCCTCATTCAGCTCTTTACCTTTTTTTCTAAATTCCCTGCTAATCCCCATTCTCCCTATTGCAATTAGTAAATTTCACTGGAGCACTATGAGAGATGCCCTACTGAAGTCCAAGCAGATTTGACCTACCCTACTGCCCAGATAAGTCAGTCAGGGAAAACTGATGAACTTGTAATTGCCCAGATCACAATTTTTCCTTTCTTAATATGGGCTTATACCTATTTCTTACACTCCATTCATGCTCTCCACCTTTTAATTTATAAAAATAACAGCTATCAAACTCTTACTGTTTCGTGTGTCATTGAAAGTTAAGTTCATGTTTACTCCTGCTGCATGATGAAACTAAGCTTTCCAGATTCTGATCTTATGTCAGCTGTGAAGATTTCAGAGTCTCTTCTTTTTCCGTTGGGTACCATGATTATTACTGAGTCTCGAATCTTGAAATATTTGTTATTACTGAATAATGATTCAATAATTAGTTATTATTGAATAATTATTCATCTTTGTCCTTGGCAAAAACCAGGAAAAACCCAAACATTTTGGGTTTGATCCATAGCTAAATCTTAACCTCACCCCCTGCAAAGAATGGCTTTTTTCTCTGTTCTTTTGTTAGCTTTCCTACCAATAGCTTTCTGCTGTTTCATAGAATAATAGAATACCATCATATGGTCCAAACTTTCTCGGCAGAAGCATGGTCCAGACAACATAGCCCAGCATCCTGTTCAGCTGAATATCAAAGTTGTCTGATGTTGTGGAGCCCACCATTTCCTTAGGGAGATTATTCCAATGGCTGATTGTTCTCATTGTGAAATATTTTCCCTTTCGTGTCCATCTAGAATCTCTGCACAATTAGAATCATAGACTCATAGAACGATTTGGGTTGGAAGGGATCTGAAAAATCATCCAGTTCCAGCACCCCTGCCATAGGCAGGGACACCTCCCACCAGACCAGGCTGCTCAGAGCCCCATCCAGCCTGGCCTTGAACACTTCCAGGGATGGGACATCCACAACTTCTCTGGGCAATCTCTTCTAGAGTGTCACCACCCTCACAGTAAAAAATTTCTTCCTAATATCTAAGTTAAACATACTGTCTTTCATTCCCCTTTGTCCTCTCATGACATGCCCCTGAAAAAAGTCCTTTTACAGGTTTCTTACAGACCCCTTCAGGTAGCACACAACAAAGGCTGAAAGGCTGCAATAAGATCTCCCCAGACCCTTCTCTTCTCCTGGTTAAACAGACCCAGCTCTCTCATCCTGTCTTGTTTTAAGCCTTTTTGCTTTCAATATATTTTTACCTGATGTATTTTCTATATTTTCTCCTTCAATTTTTTACAGAGATTTTGCAGTTTTGACTTTAACATATCCCAGGGCTCATCCATATTCAAGACACTGAATTTTTAAATCCAGCACACTGCTAATTGGGTTCTTAATGTTTTAAATAGTAAATAAACCTTACTTAAGCACTTATTTTTATATAGATTTCATTCAATTCAAAAAGAAATCACAGCTGATCAGAATAGAATGTTATTGTCTGAGACTATAATTTTTGTAATGTTCTCAACTACCCACATCAATTAACAAATTCTTGTTGTTCCAGCAATTTTGTGGCAATAGGACAATCACCACCTCCAGGAAGAACTGCACCAGGCAAACTTTCATGTTAGGCTGGCTCCTTCAGCTGTGGCTGAGGTCTCCTTTAACAGCACAGCCCTACAGTTCCCGGCAAAACTCCCTCTGTTCAAGAAGCTGTTTGTCCATTCTGAATCTAAGTGTGCTGATTACCACTATTACTGCCATATGGAAAATAAGGTGTTTATTAGCCTTCCCAAAACCAAATTCTTTCCAAATGTGTTATTTTGTGTGCTGTATTTTTTTTAATGCTTTATTACACTGTTAGCATTTAAAGTCTTGCACTAACATTTTTTTTTTTCTTTGAGCAATTTTCCATCCACTGTTATGGATCACCACATTCCAAGCTCAGGTTCTCTTTGACCAGGGTTCACATAAAAAGTTTCAGGTTTTCAGGTGAGTAAGAAGTGCCCTGGCAGCCAGAAGTGCCAGCCTGGGGGGCATCAGGGACAGCATCACCAGCCAGGCAAGGGAGGGGATGGTCCTGCTCTGCTCTGCACTGCGGCGGCCTCACCTCGAGTATTGTGTGATGTTTTGTGACCACAACATAAAAAAGACATTAAACTAAAGTCATTTGGCTTGTTCAGCCTGGAGAAGAGTAAGGAGACCTCACTGCAGTTCTCAACATCCTCACAGGGGGAAGTGTCGGGACAGGCACTGATCTCTTCTCTCTGGTGACCAATAACAGGACCTGATGGAATGGCCTGAATTTGTGTCAAGAGGTTTAGGTTGGGTATCAGGGAAAAGTTCTTCACCCAGAGGGTGGCTGGGCACTGGAACAGGCTCCCCAGGGAAGTGGTCACAGCACCAAGCCTGACAGAGTCCAAGAACTGTTTGCACAACACCTTTAGGCACTTGGTGTGACTCCTGGGGTATCCTGCACAAAGCCAACAAGTTGTACTCCATAATCCTTGTGGGCCACTTTCAACTCAGGATATTCTGTGATTCTAGGATTCCCTGATCTCTGGATTGTCTGCTTTCATAATCTGTATCAGGAAAATATATTTCTCAGTTTATGGTCAAATACTTATTTCTCATTTTCCTAGTCAAACAGACAATACACTGTATCCCTCCAGCTACTTAATCAGCTTAAATGCTCCTTTTCTTCTTAGTGTCCATTCTTTTACAACCTGCTATTTCTTTATCTGTGAGTTCAAGAGACCTATATGCACATGAGAAGAGCTTTTATTTTTGAATTGTAGAAATGGCAGGAAGCTGTTGTGATTTTTTTTTCCTAGCTGGGGTTGATCCATCAGCAAAATGGTTTTCTCATGTAACCATTTATCAAAGTATTTGCTGAATGACTTTTGGTTTTGAATAAATGACTGCAACCCAATTTATTGTAATACATTTCTACTTTTGATACTCCGTTCCATAGTCTGAAAAACAAATTCCTGTGATCAGAAGCTCTTTCTCCAAAGCCAGAATTTGTTTCCCTCAGATGAATTAGTTATTTGTCATTAGTATTGCCAGCAAACTAAATACATTAAAACAGCAGCTGAACATAAACAAGAAAGAAAGTTTTAGTTACAAAATTAAAAATACTGAAAATATTTACAAAAGCATTTTCTCAGTTCCAATTTTTTGTATTTATCTCTTTTTGATCCAGCCAACATCCAGAACACACTGACACTCAGAAAGCATAATAAGACAGAAACCACATCAGTAGCTAAAAATCTCAAGAATCTAGTTACTTCAGGAGGAATTTTGAAGAAAAAGGATGGAGTTAGAAACTACATTCTGTTTATTTTCTGTAAATGAATTGGACACATTTATAATAAAATAATGCAATTTTTTATCTGGTAAATTAATTTGGGTAAATTAATTATAAAACAATTATCTGAGGTTTTTATGTCATGCAGGAAGTGTCATTTATATGCCAGTTGTATGCAAAGAGAGAAAAGGTTGCCCTCTTAATTTATTTTAATGCATGCAACAATGAAACATGATTTAATTGAAACAAAAGACAAGAGGATGAAAAGATTTTTTCTTTTTTTTTTCCCCAGAAAAATCCGAAGCATTTGCATTCAAGGCCTTGAAGCATTTCCACATTATAAATTATATATTTATATGTAAATGGACTTCTGGCTTCTGCTCAGAATATTTGGCAAATTGAATGCTAGATTCTGCTGTCTTTATCTCCAATGAGTTGTGAACTATTCCCTGAATATTCCTATAGATTTCTAAAGCTTTGCATAACTTAAGCTACCATATGTAAGCTACATGTGAAGGATTTTATGACAAAATGTGTGCATCTGTGAGCTTTATACTCCCCATTTGAAAAACAGTGTCTCATACCTGCAAAGCTGAAGCAGTTGAACCTTGGGATCAAAACAAAAGGTTTGGACTCTTCTTTTAATCTTAGAAAAACTTTCTCCATTGGCATCTCCTCCCCTTCATGTTGACATGAATTCCTGATAGCTTAAAATCAATGTTTTTGAGGAAGAAATGGTAAAGGAGAATAAAAGAAAGATCCTGATGTACTTACAATTGTCCAGGGATTGACAAGGAATACCCTAAACACAGAGCAAAATTGCAACCCCTCATACGAAGGGGACACAAGTGCAGGAGGGAAGGAAACTGATTCAGAGCATCCCACAAGGTCTTTGTTTTGCTCAGAAATCCCAGACTGAATTTCAAAAATCTTTTCTGAAGAAGCCCCTTCATATCTTCACAACTTGAAGGTCAATTAATTGTTTCCTGGAAAAATTATTTTGTCAGTGCAGTTCCTGAGCAGTTCCTAATTATGAGCTTTATTTCACAACCTTCCATAATGATTGTACTACTGGAAGGACAACAGGTTTAAATTACCCAATTCTGACTCCATAAATTGACTTATCAAGTTAAAGGTGACTTGCTAATAAGAGCTGTAACTTCAATATCAAGGAAGTGTGGGAAGATATATAGCAGAATACACTTTACCATACTTCTTGAAAAAGGGAAAGGAATATATTACTGACTCTTTTATTGTTAGTAGAAAAGAAATCTGAGAAAATGACAATAATGTGGCAATATGAACAATAAACCTGATTGTCATTTTGAAGAACTTACCTTTCCTTTTCTTACCACAAATAATTAATTTTTTTGTTGTTGATAATTCATGCATATTTTCCTTACACTACTTCTCATTAACTTTTGCAGGTGTTTGAGGAAAAAAAACCCTAAACAAAGAGAAAAAGAAGGATTTTCCTTTGTTTAGAAAACTGCAGATCTCCACCTAGAGATCTTGAGTTTCAAAGGAAAAGCATTCCAAGTGAATGCTTGAACAGAAACAACTCCTCTACCCTGAGTCCTTTTTAAAGAAAACAATTCAGTGGTTTTCTCTTTGGAAAACATTTTAAGTACTGCAGTCAGAGACCTCATGCTGCCATTCATTTGTCTGGGCTGGACTCTCTATCACTACATTTGTCTCCACCACAATACAGATAAAAAAGCAAGAATATATTGTAAGATAGCATAGAAATATCCAAGTTTAATACTAGAGTCAATTAAGCTCTATAGCACATTATCATGTACAGGATAGAGTACATGATAATATACTATAGAACTTAATTAACTCCAGTATTAACTCTCTTTTTGGAGCCTGGGCCACCTCAGTCCCTGTTACCTCCGCACTGCATTGTGAGAGTCCATCCAAGCACTAAGGCCATAAGAACAAGAAGAGAGATGGAGGTTCCAAGACATCATCTCCACCTAACAAGTTCTGATATATGCCAAAAGTTGCAATTTTCCACTCCAAAGAAAAGAGATCTCCAGCAAAATTGTTATTTCACAATTTGTTGATATGGATACAAAAATCTGACATTAAATGGTAGAGCTGATACTGCAACAATGACACAAGAAACAGGAAAGATGTTAGTTTGCTGTCACATAAAACTATTAAAAACAATATTTCACAAATACAAATCTGATAGAAAGTCTGTTGGTTTCCATATGTAGATTTCAAAACACTACTTTATAAAAAGCTTTGTTCCAAAAAGCTAAGAAACAAGCATTCTTGGTTAGAGTCCCATAATATAATTTTGCAGCAGAATTTAAGACAGTAATTCTGCTTGTCAAAAGTTCCAAGGGAAAGGTAGAAGCTCCTCCTACTGATGACTTAAGATGCCAAATAAATTGTGATTTTAAACCACCACTTTCTATTTTGGAACATGTATTTGCATACAAAATGGGTTTTATCTCATTGGAACCCAAAGCCTTTGCCTTGCAATAGAGAACAGAGGGTGGGCTGTGTCATGAAGCTCAGACAGCAAATCTGGAGTCATATTTTGGTACTGGGCTACCCACTAGCTCAGAGACACAGCTGATCTCCTTCAATCTGGAGTCCCTCCTGGAGTGTTAGTAAATAACTAACTGTTCCACCCAGGCAGGTGCTGTTACAAGGCAGATTATAATTACATCTACGCTGTGGTTGCAAAAAGAAAAACACAAACCTTAAAATTAGAATGACTTCGGGTTCAATCAACTCTCTTTAAAATGTGGACTGCAGCAAAACTAGAAAGCCCCATAAAATAAAGTATCACAGTCACCTAGTATAATTAAAGTGAGTAATCCAAAAGATTTACTGGTTAACTGGTATAATTCCCTCTGGATGGGAATACATCTGATCTATAGCCAGCACTGCTGCAAACACTGTTCCTCTCTCTGGAGTCCAAAATAAATCTTTCTGTTGCATTTTGGGGGGTTACAATCTCCTGCAGGGCAGTAGGTCAGTGCCCTCTTCAGTGTGACACTAAACAGAAAAGGTGAAATACTGTCAATGAGAGTTTTGCTATTGACTTCATCTAAGCCAGGACTTCATTCCAAGTGTTTCATCCACTCTTAAATTTTAGTAATGCTTATCTTATCTATCTTAAGAAATTTAAATGGCAAAACAACATCTGACATGCATGTAAATCTAGAAGTTTGGAATCTGGGGTGACGGAAAACAAGTTCTCTAAAATTGGTTCCACATGAGATAGGCTCAGCCTGCCATGGGAATCTCCAACATGTTAGTGCTTGATCCTACCTTTCCCAAACGTCAAGGGCAACATCTCTTCAAATTTTCGCAGGAGGATGTGGTAACAGGCATGCAAAAATGAGTGAACTCTGCCCTTTTGTGCTTTCCCTCACAAATCACCTTTGTTTGCATAAGGCCCAAGGCAAAGTCTATTAAAATCAGTATAAGCCTTTTTCTTTTGGATCAAGTCCACTATCTGTGTTTCTCCTGCTTCTTTCTCTTTTGGCTGAAATGTCACATCTCACTTAAGCATAGAAGAGTGGCCAACAGAAGAGATGGAGCCAGCTACAGGAGTGTCATGAGAATACATGAATGAGATATGTATATTCATAGAAAGATTCATTTTAAAACAGAGTAGCAGAGCGAAGACACATCAGTTGCTCTTGCACACTGATAATTTACACATTTTACACATTATTACTTTGCTGTTCTACAGCAAAAATGTAGTTACTATAGCAACTGGTTTGTCATATGACCAGGATTCTATTTTTAATATCACTCAAAGGTACATATTAACATGCATAATATACGGACTACTTATGGGAGCTGAAAACATATATATTAACATTTTAAACTTTAAAAGAGACAATCCTTGATAATTTCTTTCACTATCTACATTTTTTTATTAGGTTACCTATCTAAACACTCTCAAGGAGTGATGGAATAAAACTGTCATTACAGCTTCTAATGAACTCATGCAGTTTTCTCCTTTGTGGTACAGGAGACCAGAGGTATCTATGAGGTTCAGAGGTCCTGAGAGTTCCAGGGCACTGCCAAAGTCCAGACAGATGTTTTCAAGAGCTTTGGCTCCTATATATCTTTATCACCAGGTATTGCCTTCTTTTTCTCTGTTTTTGTATCATGCTCAGAAAGCTTTTTTTTTTTTTTTTTGGATGACTTGTGTTGAAAGAATCAAGAAGACATCTTAAAGCATTGGTTTCTTTTCTCAGTCTAACATATAAATTGTCTCTGTAAAGATGTCATCCATCTACAACAGTCACAAATAAACCATTTCCCAGTATCAGAGAGCTCCTGGAGCCCCTTGCACAAGATGGCTGATCACCTTTCTCATTGCTGTTAAACAGAATTAATCAAATCGTGGGATTTCAATCCAGTGGTCAAAATGTGTGTAGAAGGGGATGCTTAGGGAAAAATCAATTTTAGAAAAAGGGGTGGGAGTGGATTGTAGAGTTTTTCTTCTAGTCTCATTTGACTTTAACACTGGCAAACTTTCAGTGGTATGGGTGTGAGGAAGACTCTTACTGAATTTGAAACTCCCCTTCTGGGACCAGAATACCCATACAATCATTTACTGCAGCAGCAGTATATACTCATAGGAAAATACTCGCAGCAGAGCTTCTCAGGTTGCAGCATTTACAGTTTGTTTTGGAGGCCAATGCAAAGCACTCCTATTGCTCTATTGAGCCTTAAACTACTTAAGATTGTGACTGGTTAGGGAGGGGAAGGGCTCCCAATTCAAATTATTTCAACCTTTTTACTCCCTGTGGAGACTTTACATGCCGTCAACCCCCTCCGACTTCAGCTGACGGCAAACTTAGATGGTTTCTACTCCAATATATAGTTTAACCTTACAGATCCCTTAACACAGAACTCCATCTATACCATGCCCTATAGCCTTCAGCAAAGTTGTCCACATTGCAATTCTGAACTCTCAAAGGTAACCTTGAAGTATAACTCAGGTTCTTTCATGCCATGGGAGGCTTACAGGAATCAGTCTGCATGTCACTGACTTGTGGGTAGCAGAGAGAGGCGACAGATGCAGAGCAGCCAGAAGTCAGGAAGGAGGACTTGTGGTACTGCTCCTGCATGTCTGAGCCCAGAGAATCAGGTCAGTTATCAACATCCTGCAGGAAAAAAGTGCATCTGTCTCTCAGCATGTCCATGTCATCCATGGAGCCTTCAGTTTTGTGGTTGATGCTGCAACTGACATTCACTGGTTGTGTGACTGTGTTGCTGGTTGTCTGGTGTGGCTAAAATTATCCTCACACTGACCCAAACTTGAGTACCAAAGGAAAGTGTCTCTCTCCTGGTGTCATACTGCTGCAGCAAGTGACTTCTAGGGTGCTCACCAGTATTTTTCAAATGAAAAGACATGCAAACAGCCTATGCAAAGGGCCCAAATGAAATTATCCCCTTGCTTGACTAAAAATATGGTCCAAAAGCCTGCATCTCAAAAGGTTTGGAATTACAAGGAGTGCCACAGTTAAAGAAGGTTTGTCCTATTCAGTGGCTAAATGGTTTTGACAAGTGGAAAAGACCTTGCATTAGATGGTGGCTCTGATATCTTGGCATGAGGAATTTGTACGCAATTATTTGTGCAGGAGGAGAGAATCATGAAAAATGCCTTATACAAATCCCAGTAAATAAATCAAAACTGCCATTGCATAAAGCTCTGTTTCCATTACTTTGCTATTGTCATGGTATACAACAGAAAGCTTCATTATCTATTTACATCAACACTCTCACAGGCCAGAATGTTTTTTTTTCTCTCTGTTGCCATTATGTTGTATTATGTGTGGCAATGCCATAGCAACCCAAGATAACACAAGTAGTGTAGGGCAACAGTGTAATATTGTCAGGCTTTTGTTTTGAATGAGACAGAACACAGCTACCCACTCCATGCAAGCTATACACAAATACCAAAGATTCAGCAAAATAAGTAGCAATTAGCAAAACAACAATACTTATTGCAAGTCAGCATTTGTCTCCCTTGCATTCTAAAGATTTAAAATCACTGAAGGGTACCACTAAAGCACCTCAAACTACACATTGCAGTGTAGTTCATAGGTTTGGTGTATGCCACCATCCACTGATACATGTTTTATCTAATTGAACACACATATGAGATATCTGAGCAACCATGTTGTATCTATCCCATCCTAACTGGGTCAGGTCTTGAATTAATAGGCAAAGGCTGAGGATATGTTTATTTGGCAACCACCACTGCAGTGCTATTTGTAATAGAACTTGTTGAGAATAACTAATCAATAAACGTAGGCAGAGTGAAATGACATTTTTAGTCATCTGAGACAATGAGTTCAGAGTGCCTTCTCTGAAACATGCACTGATTACCATGCCATGACCTTGTGTGAATAATGTATTTGGGCAGTCAGGCACAGAGAAATGCAGAGTATGATCAGCCAAAGTACCAAACTTCCCTCCTGCTTGTTTAGCTTGTGCCCTGAAATTTTTCTGATACCCTGGGGATTATGTAATCTGACAGAGCTCAGCTTTTCAATATATTGGGACTTTCACCACAGATTGTCCATTGCTAGTGGTTCGGATTTGTGTCTTCTATCTAAAAATTGCATACAAGCCAGTTCACACAAGCAATATACACTCTTGTAGTAGGTCACTTTGCATTAATTTGACTGCTTTCTTTTCCCTTGATCATTAGAGGGTTTTTTTCTGTGCTGAACTAACTCAGTTACATTGGACAGGGATCAGATGACAACCATTTTACAAACTCTCACCTATAGATGCTATGCACGGAAACTAGACATCTAAAAATACTTAAATATGCTTTTATAAGCACCAATAAACCTGGTCTTACCTGCCAATGAACAGAGTTAAAACAAATATACCATTATAGTTAGTATTAAGCACTGTTAAGGTTGACTTAGGCAGCTACTGAGCCACTGTTCAGATGTTTGGGTAGAAGCAAGAAGCATATTTGAGCAAACAGGTAATAACTGAAACAGCTTCTTAACCCAAAATACACAAGTATGCAAATACCCTCAGGAACCTAAATCACATGAATGCCAAAGCTTTATTGACCTCTGTGTGTAGGAATGGATGAGGATGAAAGAGAAAATGTTCTAGGAGGCGGACAAGGCAGATTTGGTTAGTGCCAGAATTAGGATTGCAGTGAGTCTCAGTGGAAAAGCCCACCTGGAGCAAAGGGCACTGTCTTGGATACGCTTAAAGATACAGATAACAGAAGACAAAGTAAATCCCCTAAACAATCTGGAGTAATTTGATCTTCCTGTGTCTGTGGAACAGGATATTGATATTTTCTTGTAAGCAGAAGTAAACGTATGCACCTGACTAATATGACTTTTTTCCCTTAACTGGTGTGATCGGTAAAATGTTCAAACTACTGAATAGTTTCTGGGGTTAAGAATGGAAATATACTTTATAAATATAGTTGAGTCACAAGATTATTTCACAACCACTGAAAAAGTGATCATTTTCATAGTGCAGATGAAGCCAGAGTTAATTAGCACTAGTCACTGAAGAGAGCAGTAACTCACCTAATTTTTTTTTCTTTTGTTAAATGGATTGCAATTACTCGCCCAGTAATATTGTGATAACAAAGTCTAATGCCTAGAAAAAGTATAAACAACATCAAGAATGCATCATGGGAGAGTAGTAAAGAAAGGACAAATTGAGTTAAGCTTTTTTGTTCAAATTTGGAAAAAAATATTTCTGCTAATAAAGATAGGTACTTTTAACATGGTTTTCATGGTTTTCTTTCAACCCCGAATGACTGAAAAGATGAAAACCAAGAAATCTTAAATAAGCATTAAATATTTCTATAATTACATATATCTGTATTATTTTACATAGATGTTTAAAATTGGGAAGGCAACCTTAGAACAACCAAAGGTCTTTTTTATGCATAAGCACACAGGGCCACATGTTCAGAAAACTGAATAAAACCTATTTATTCTCCCTGCAGGTTTGAGGTTTGGGGATTTTTTCCTGTTGTTTTGCTTTTTAATTCTGGTATTTCATCTTAATACAGTTTGTTAACAAAGGTTAAAAATATCCTAATTCCATCCCATCAAGTCACAATAATACTGTCAAAGAATTGGATATCAAACATTGCTGATGAGATCCCAGTAGCCATGGGAATGGCTAAATCATTCCATCGCAGTACAGTATGGACACTGCAAGTACAAGGCTGTACCAAATCCAGGGTTTTCATTATTGTCCCTAGAAAACAGTGAGTAATGCCACCACTGTCCTCCAGATCAAGTTGGGAGATGAAAATAGTCTTGCAGTTCACTCATACTCAGTTAAGGTCATGAAAAGATAGGTTGCTCTCTTTAGCTCAATGTGCAGAGCAAATCTCTCAAAAACCCTGCTGTAGGTAAAAGCTGAAGCCTACAGGAAACAAAATGCTTTCGATTTGTAACTATTTTTCAATATATAGCATTTTGTTTTCCAAAGGACTGAGAGAGACATGCTGTAAAAATCCAGAGATGCTGCCAGCAATTAGACAGTTGGGTGACCTAGAAATCTTCTCTGTTACACTTGTGTTTGCTTGCCAGTTCTTCATGTTCTGTCCTGAAAGACTGATTTGTTTTTGTTTACACAGCTCTTGTAGGCAGAATGAGTAAACCTATTTTCCCTGCATTTGCCAGGTTTCACTCATACAGTATTGGCTTCTCCATTTAGGGGTTTTGGATGGACATTTCAAAATATTTGATTTGACCAGAAATCAATTTTCATGTCACCTAAAAGAAAATATCTTTTTAGAGTATTTGGAACTATCAGTCAGGTAAAATTGACGATGAAGTTTATATATGGTTTAGAAAAAGAGATGTAGATGTAAACTCTAGTTAATCTGAGTCAGGATCAGTAGGACACCTGCTAAAAGGAAATTCCCTGTGGGAAGAAAAACACCTTTCCCAAAAATATCACGAATTTCCCACTTTCCTCCTTCCTTCCTCCACTACCTTTTCACTGTAGGTGTTATGTCTGTTCTGCTGAGATATTTATAATCTCCCCATTCAAAGCACTCCTTTGGGGGTCTCAGGCTGAGAAAGGAAACAAGGCAATGGAAGCTCCCAAAGGAGAAGTAATTTTATTTGCTGCCTGAAATATTTTGGCAGAGACTCATTAAGAATGCATGGGAAGAGCTCAGGCAAGTGCCTGAGATATTTGTGATAGCTTCTGCCTAAACTGTCCAAGTATGTGGTCCTCACTGAAGACAGCAGTTCAAAATTCAATAATTTATCTTGCTTCTTGGAATAGAAAAGTTTAAAACTGTACATTTTTGACATATGGAGCACTTTTTCACTTGTCATTGTCTGAGATGAAAAGAGGAAAAAGGAAATTATTATGGGGTTTATTTCTAATTTTCAGTATAACTATTTTCCTTTGGGTAGAATCTAATCACAGTGTGTACAGAGTAAGGGGAGAAGGTTTCAGAAACTTATAAATTCCAAACAAATATTTAAAACATACATTTATTTGTCTCTTGATCAATAGATACTAAAGCAAACTGTAAAAAGAAATAGTTACTAAAAGTAGAGATATAAATATAGCAGAGGAAATATAAATTTAAACAATTGTAAAAAGCAGAAGTCATATAGCTAATTTCACTGCAAGATCCTCAAAATATATTAAAGAGTAAAAAGGTCAAGGCTTCAGTTGCAGTATGTTCTTACACAGAATATTCAGAAAATTTAAAATAAAGGTTCTACTACTTAGAATAATATTCACAATAAAAAATAACGTGATGCTGCTAAAGAAATGTTAACACTTTCATTACCAGAGCTTGTAATTTAACATGTTCTGCTAAAGAGTAAGTTTTTATAGCCATCTGGAGCAATCACCAGTATTACCAGAAGAATCAGAACAGGTTTTTTGACATTAGATTTTGCATTTCATATCACTTCTCATAGATACTCTCCACTATTCAACATTTTTAGACATTTTCATCTCCTGCTCCAAAATGCTCTGAACTTCATTCTCTGCTCTGAACATTTCTGCAAGTTTGAGAACAAATGAAAATAAGCTATTTCACATTCTTGAAGTTGAATCAATTTTATTTTGTAGCAGATTAAAATTAAATACTCTAAAGATAGTCCTTAGTTTGCTACAAACAACCTACATGACTATATTCAAGCCACTGGGTCTATTTTTTTGTGTTCCTATAGATAGCAAAAGATACTTCTATACTTGCCAACTGCAGTGCTTTGTGCATATACTTAGCTATCATCTCACAGTTCTTGCAAAATCTATGAAAACCTGGAAAGACACTGAATGCATAAATGCTAACTATCCATCTCCTTTTGCATCCATTTTCAAAATGCACAAAATCCATATCCAAAAAACTTTAGGTTTGGAACAGGACATGCTCTAGGCACCAGTTTTGGAGGAACTTGTAAGTGGACCATAAATTTTACAGCATGTAAAAAGCATGCAAATACCAGGCAAACACTTGCTCAGTTTAAGACCAAAATGATTTTTTAATTCACAAATGTAATCTTTCACACTACTGTGTGCACCTCCAAGAGACATGAGTGCAACCCCTGCACTCAGCACAACTGAGGCTTCCCTCACACTCCATCCCACCCATCCATCCATCCATCCATGCATCCATCCATCCATCCATCCACCCACCCATGCATGCATCCATCCATCCATGCATCCATCCATCCATCCATCCATCCATCCATCCATCCATCCATCCACCCATCCATCCATCCATCCCACCCATCCATCCGTCCATCCATCCCTACCAGCAGGTCCCAACCTGTGCAAGCTGCCTTCTTCCACACAAGGGATGTTCTCTGCTTTGGAGCAGTTCATCACCTGGATAAATAATGTGTCTGTTTGTTTTGACAGCTAAAAAAACTATCACTGTATCACTGACATGCCACTGAAGATGTCAGAAGCCAGGCCATTTCACTGTGCTGAAGTGCTTTTCCTTTTATTGCCAGGCCTATAACGAGATTATTGAAATGATTCAACAATAGTCAAGCTGCAGCTATAGATACTTGTTGAAAGTAAATAATAAAAGCATTTTATCAGAATTGCTGTCATTTTCCTGTTGAGAGATACATCTGTTTCATAAGTACATTTTTATGTGTGCCTGCCTTATGTGAACCTGCTCTAATTTAGTTACACTGATAGGTACAGTTGTAGCTTTCTTTCTAACAATATTAACAGATGAATAGGGCAGTCATTTTCAGACAACAATTTGCCATGGTTCAGTCAAAGTGGATTGGATTGAGATTGCAACCTAGCAAGAACTAGAATTTTATTATTATTATTATTATTATTATTGTTGTTGTTGTTGTTGTTGTTTTTGTCATTACTTTGCTGTTAGGTTGGCTTTTTTCCTTTTTTCTTTTTATTCTTTTTAGTCTTTTTTTTAATTTTTTTTTTAGCAGGCTACTTGTTTGGTCTGTATTAAGTTTAGACAAAAATCCATTGCAAGGAAAACTAAATGGGAGTCAAAAACATTTTTCTGATAAAAGCAGTGGTAAAGTGAAGCCTCCAGATAGAAAAAAGGTACAGACAGCATCACCTTTCTTGATCCCAAATACTGTCCAGAAATGCTAATCCTGATCACTCCATGCAGCTGTCCAACACACAAGCAAACAGTCAGGGACATGCTTAGTGGATGACAGCTAAGGAGAACTGCAAAGCAAGTGGATGCAACATTGCATTTCTGAGGAGAGAATCTGTACCTGTATTTGGAGATGCAGGGAAAACACCTGTGGTTTTGAAAAGCAAGTGCTTTTGTACTCAGATCCAAACCTCTAAGCTATCCACTTGATAAGTCTAGATGCTGTTGCTCAAAATAGCAATCCCAAAAATCCTGCCCAAGCACCCAAAGGCAACTAACCTCCTACCCAGCAGCACTTGTCCACCTTTGCTGCCAAGAATAGACCACTTTCACCCAGGTTTTACTGACAACGGTCTGAAATATATGAAATTCCACCCAGAAGTCAGTGACTTTACAGGGGAAAGACACCTGAACCAACATTCCCTACCTAAAGAAATGGGATTCAAGACCATAATTTCCCCTTTCTGCCTGACTTCCTGGCTAACTAGCCAAAACTTTGCCAAGTGTCCTGGGCACTGGTGGCCTGGATCTGCCAGGATCTCTTACCTCCACTTTCCAGATCCTTTAAGCACCAGACCTGTGGTCCTGCAAACGTAAAGGTAACCCTATATAATTCCATGTTTATGTGCCATAGGTTTTCAGACTTCTCTGTTCCAGAGGTGTCAGTAGTGTTCTTTGTAAGTGAGTGTTCTTTGAACACTCATTGGAAAGCCCCATGGAGCTTTCTCCCAGGGCTTTCCTCACAAGGGAAGAAGACGTTTCACCCAAGTCATCACCTACACACATTATTCCATCACGCAGTGTTGGATCATCCACCTTGCATCTACTTCCAGTGGTTAACAAGTCAAGGCAATGAGTGATCATGAAGAGCTCCAGGAGAAGATCTGCATCTCCTCCTCACTGAAGGAGTGGTTACAGTGACACCCCTGCCCTACCATCCCATCCCTCCTGTGTGGTGAGGCACAAGGAGAAAGATGAGCATAAAGAAAACTATTTTATTGTTAAACAAATTATTACTTCTTCCTGGGTTCAGAGGCTCTAAAGGCTAAAATTATTAGAAATTAAAATGAGCCAATAAACAGGAAGATAAAACAAACACTGAATTAACAGCTTTTCAGCATACAAATTTCCACTGCTATGAATTTACAGACATCAGTGTTTAACTTACATTACTTCTCTCCAATTTTCTAGATGCCTATTCTTAGCCAGCAAAATCTGTGTAGTGGGGAATTCTGTTGAAGCCCTCTTTCCTTTAATATGCAAGGAAAGAACAAGAGCCCAGTCAGCCTCCAGAGACAGCAGATTCTGAACAATATTGCAACTTGGCAATAATGAAATCCTTTCATCCTCTTTAATGTTTGCACCTGACAGTTAAATTCAGAAACTCTCAATTAGTTGAATCTAGAAATATCAAAGTGTGCTTCAATATTGATTGCTACCACCACTCCAAGAATATCTATTGGAAGAAACATGGGCATAGGCTGCCCATCTCCTCCTCTGTTCCCAAGAGATATGGGGCAGTAAAACCTTATAGGGTGAAGGAAATTGCATCATTGCAAAGCCAGCTTGGACTGTGTCAAAAATGTTTCTTTATTAACTTTTTTTAACACCCTTCATTTTGCTTAGAAAAATACTGCTTTCCCTCACATTTATCTCCATCCTCTTCTCCTTGTAAATAATTTCAGGAGAAGGTTAAGCAATCAACCCTCAGGGAACACCCAAGTCAAAGGTTACCTTCAGGGGTATTTTCCTTAAATTTATTTCTATAAAAATATGCAATGGAAACAAGTTATCTATTCCACAAGAGAGAGGAAGGGAGAGCTGTGGCTGCATGAGCTCAGAGACCTGGCATGACGCAGGCTCTAGAGGAAACCCCCCCACAAACCCCACTCGAGAGTGCCGAGGAAGAAACGAGCTCCTCCCTGCTCCTGGGAGTCCTGCCTCTGCTTGGCTTCACAGGAGCTGGCAGGAGCACTGATGGGAGCTTCCACAGAGCCAGAACTTCTCCCCAGGATATGAGATTCAGCACAGCACTGTTAAACACATCCTGAAAATCTGCCACGTCTCATGAAAAAAAGAATTGGAGGTGGTTTCCCCTTCTCCTCTGCAGAGAGGGAAGCTCCTCACACTGTTTGTATTACATCCAAATATCTTCTTCAAACAAAATATTTCCCTTGTGAAGCAGCGCAGCCAAAAACCTGGAGGAAACCTTGGTACAACTTTTCCTCTGAGGTGGCAGTCCTTACTGGGAAAAACAAAAGCATAATTCTATGACTGGGAAAGACACTGACATCAGCAATGTGGGGTGTTAGATTAAGAATGGGAAAATATAGTTGAAACGCTATTGTTTCTAAAATAAAATTGGATCTCTTTGCTTGTTGGCTTTTTTTAAAGGACTGAAGACACACTCAAATTTTTAATGTATACACATGTATAGATAAATAGTTGATTTATACAAATATTTTATGTATGTTAGGCATTAAAAGCCTAACTAATTGTGGAAGTTCATTTATTTTACCCAGAAAAAATAGCAAAGGGTCCTTGAGAGAAGGGCATTTTTCTTCTCAGTCATACAAAGACCAGCACAAGGAATCCTGGATAATACCAGAGGTTCCTGGACAGCACAGTTGCATAAAAGGTAGGTTACCTTTCTTGTCCCATTGCATTATTTGCTGTCACTTGTATTGATAAAGATACACCCATCTTTTTCTTCCTAGTTACTTCTCAAAGCTTCGCTGCTCTTGCATTTGAAAATTTCAGTAAACCAATAAAGATAATTTGGTGTGCTTTAGAAACCCAACTTAATTGGGCTCTCTGTTTACAGTTGTTGAACAGACAGCTGCTTGTTGTCCTTTTCTAACTAAAGTGATCACACTGAAAAGACATTTTGAAGTTTTCTACTCCTCTTCCAAGTCATCTGGCCTGTGAGCTGCAGAACTAGCAAAGTCTCTTGCCCTAAACATTAGCTCCCAGCGACCCAAACTTACATTCACATCCACCACAGACCTTCCCACAATACCTTCAGTTCCTCCTTCAAGTCCTGCCTCTTGCCAGGTCTCATCCCCATCAGAGGCACGAATCAGTGGTAGCTTGTCTGGTGGCTTTTTGTGGAACAGGCATCCAGCAGTGTGCTGAGGAAAACACATCTGTTCCTCCACTGGTGCAGCTACACAGCACACAGCTGCTGGCCTCATGCTGCAAACGCTCTCTCAATTGAGGAATTAATTTTGGCTATCCTCTTCTATCCACTTAGTAAATTTTCATAGATTTGGTGCATTCGTATCTTTGAAATCAGTTTTGGCAGAAAGTGGTAAATGGGCTCAAAAAGATAGGGGAGGACTAAGATTTTGTGTTTGCTTAAATCTTTTCACACAAAGCTAAAAATGCCTACTCTCAAAAAACATATTTTAAAATATATTTTATCCACCAAACATTCCGTGCAAGTGGTTAATGTGCCACAAGGAACAGAAAATCTGGAAAAAGATATTTTCAGACTACTTTTCTTGGGCTCAGCATCTATTTTTTCATTTCCACATTAAACAAAAAAGCCAGTCATATGTAGGTTAATAAAGTGAACACAAGGGAGATGTACCTCTAAATTGGAGCCAGACGGTGAATAACAGACCAGGAATGTACTTAAACCTCGGTACCAGCTCGTGACAAGGTCTGCTCTCTGTCTTAGCCCGTGGATTTTGGAAAAAAGCTTCAGGAGCTAAGAGAAAAACTTTCAAGCTGACAAATACTCCTTGGCTGGAAAAGGGTCCTGTTTTAATTCAGCACAGATGTGACTTTTAATGAAAGCATTATGGCTCTGCAGCTGCATGGATGATACAAACCATTTTAAAGGAATAAATGACTCAAAATGCTTTATTTTCACTGCACCATTGTGCTTGACCTTTGCTGGGATACAATCCTAAAACCAGCTACAACGTTGTTTTTGCTTACCTGTCTCTTATCCAGTCTAATCTTGGGAGAAATGAGGCAGCCTGAATCCTGTTAGATGAGAAAAGAGAACAGCCCCTACCTCCCATGAGGGACTTAGCACTTTGCAGGATTAGGTGCCTGGTGAGTATAGACACCAATGGTAAACAAAAAGGAAAGAATCTAAACGCACCAGACAGGGAACTGCAAAGAAATACTGGGTCACATTAGCACAGAGTCACTAGATAACTGAAAACTAGGTCAATGTGAGGAACACTGGGAGCTTTTGCTACAGCAGTCATTCTCCAGAAATTAAGCTGGATCTAAGGGCTGGCTATTTGGCTCGCATTCAGACACCTGCTTCACACAGGCACAGGGGTAAATTGTAAACCTAATTTCTTCCCTTTGTTTCATGTCTTAATTCTGCTGGGCAAGAGACAAGACAGACACCTGTGTAATAATTTTTTTTTCTATTTAGTCAGGTAGCATCTTCTTTGTCTCACCTAGCTTCTGTCTGATTAGAGTCCAGCAGTTTCCTTCCATGCAGCAGCATCTCTGGGGGTAATTAACCACACATCCCTTACAACAGGATAAATCAGCTCCTAGAGAGAGGCTGTCTCTTTCCACCTATAGAAGCTCAGACCAGACAGCTTTCAGATAGCCATTAAGGTGCAGCAAATCCCACCCTTATTATATACAACCCCAGTGAGTAATTAAAAAAATAATACTGAAGATCAAGAATACCTTTTCCATCTCACAGAACAAGCACTGTTGCTCTGAATATACAACCTAAAGTTAATTTTAGGTAAAACCTTCCAGTCCATCTTCTTTCCTGCTAATGTTTCTGTATATTTATTTCAGATTTGTTCCTCTACGAGGAAAAAGAAATCAACCCCCTGTGGCCAACATTTTCTTTCACCCAAAATGCCCTATATAGACATTACTCTAGTCTGGCCCTGATTCATCAGAGCACTTATCCATTTATTTAAAGACTGCTGAATCACGGCCAGAGGTACCATCCTGTGCTCAGCAGTGAACTAATAGGCCAAATATTGTGGAGTCAAGTTCAACATGCCAACAAATTCACATTTATCAACTTGGATTCCTGGAACTCTCCACATTTCTGCAAAATATTTGGACTTTTACTGATTATACTCTCTGTACTGGAGGTGCAATATGTTGCATCTTCTCACCTACTCAGTAAAGTTTTAAAAATATCTATCAGTGTTCATGTAAATCATTGGTACAACAGCCTCCAATAATTGACCCATAAAATGTGTATAATATGGAGAGCATATGGATATAAAGAAAGCATTGTCAGAGACCAGTTCATTTCCTAGGGTAGCTAGAAAAGGAAATAAGGAAACCCTGGACAGCTGATGAGAGAGCCTAAACAATTCTGTTTAAAGGGAGAAAGTTTAAAGTTATTATTCTTTAGCAAATCATCCTGAATTAATTTCATCATTCTTGATTCAAATGTGGTTTTTTGACACTTTAATTATAAAGAAACCATTCCTGAACCATACAATATGAACAGAGATACCATAAGTTTAAGTAAAATGCTATTACCAGCTCATTTTGCAAAATTCACAGCCTTACTCAAATTAAACAGCATTTCTCTACAACAGATGAAATGAATATTACAAAAATGAAATTGTATGCATAGGTTCAGGAATATTTTAATTATTTTATGCTTTCTATACATATGTATGTGTGCGTGTGTGTGTGTATGGGGTTGTCAAGAATGGCATGCTGGCAACTTGCAGTTTAATAAGTATATTATTTTTCCCCACCGTAAGATACCCTCTTATGTTCTTGGAAATAAGAAACATTCACCACAGCAATATAATGAAGCAATGTTCATTAAAACAGGATATGTAGGTAACACATTTCTATTACCACATTGCAGCATCCACTTAACTAAAATACAGATGACTCTATGAATTCTAATCTAATTTTTTTGCTTGTATTCTCCTGCTCCTCATTTATGATTGAGCTATCACATTTATAACACATTTGGACAAGTTTGCTCCAGAACAAAGGACAACTAATCTGCAGTGTTTACCTCTCACCCCTTGTCTTTTTTTTTCCTTCCCTTCCCTTTTCTAGTCACAAATCATTTTCACAAGCTCTGACTGATTAGTTGTCAGTTTCCTCCCCATTTTAAACTTAACAAAAAATCAAATTTGAGCTCAATTTGTTTTTCTTAAATAAACAGATGCTTTTGAATAATGCAGAGTGAGCAGTTATTTCAGGTATTATATAATACTCTAGCTCAATTGATAATATTTTCAGCCTGTGAATCAGTCTCTAAATTTGCACGACAAACACAGTTTGTAGGACATTTAAGCCAGTGACTTGCTTAACAAATTTATGGACTCTTCTCTTCCTATAATGCTAGAAAACCAGGAAGCTTTAGTGCTAAAGTATTTTGATTCCAACATGTTGCAAACTCTATTTCACATTTACGGGATCTGTGTTCCTCTGCCATGCAATAAATATTCAGGCAGCAAAAGGGCACTGCAGAGGGTACAAAACATAAAAGGAGACAGACTGTAAGAAGCCCTTTTCAACACCAGCCAGAAGTGAATTGGAGCCCTTTGCTCTACCATATATAAAGAAAACAAAAACAAAAGCAAAAACCTTTAAAAAAATCTTTCCTTAGGGAACAGAGCAGTCTTTTGTAGAACTTCTTCTCTTATAAGGTGTCCTCAACACAATATCAGCTGAGGGGGAAAAGCAAGATGAGAGTTGCAAACAGAAGCAAAAGCACAGCAACAAACCTGATATCCCATATTACCTCACTTCTCCATTTTCACATTCAGAGTAGGCAAATATGCAAATTTTTAAAAAATTGTCTGGTTACACTGAAGGTAAATATGCTGATATTTTTGTCGCACTGGCATTAAGGCAGCTTAGGCTTTCCCTGAGTTACTCAGTTCCTTACTGTACCTCCTTTGTCCAGCTCTATTAAAATATAGCACATGCAGAAGTGTATTAATTCAAATTGCACAGTTGTATATACACAGACTGACCTGATTTATAAGAACAGTCTTCAGTAAGTACTTAACACCTTGAATCTCCAGCTCAGCTGCACTCAAATGACTCATATTGGACTCAATTCTCACCTCAGCTTGCTCAAATACAAAACTCCCTGTGGTTTGGGGGGCTGGTGGCTAATCAAATGCCAACCAATTAATGAAAAATAAGAGGTAAGACACCAGCTACACTGAAAACCACCAGACAGCACAACAGGAAACAAGGCTGAGTGAAGTTGTAATTTCAGAATGCTCTCAATTATTTGCAACTGAAGAAGGAAAACCAGTCTTGTGGTTAAGAACTTGTAATAGGACTTGGGACCAAATAAATGACCTGCTTCTTGGGTGTGTTGAAGTTTCCCTGAATAAATTTCTGATAGCAAATTTCTCTTCCATATAATTTTCCTATATATGACATGATAATACCTGCACCTGTTTGTCCTCCTGCTTCTCTGTCCTCTTTCCTCACCTTCACCCATAGAAATACTGGCATGGAAGGCACTCTCTCCTAAATGCCTGTTACACTTTCTTTCCTTTTCATGAAAAAATACCCCGTGGGGCTTAGGTTAAAGGAATCTGAAATGCAAAACTTTACATTAAGACTGTTTTAAAAAAAAATCTGTTAGAATTGCTTGAGAAAAATGCTGAGGACTCAGTGAAACTATATCTATATGCTATTCATAAAATACAAATTTTATGCATATTAAGATATTACATATTTCAACACTATTCAACCTTATCATATCACAAGCCCTAAGCTTGACTGTAGAAATACTGTTTTTTCAGTAATATTAAACTGCACAAAACCTTCTTGCACAATATAAATAGAATCAGCTATGAATTAAACATTATTCAATCTTAAATAAGTCTGCATATATAATTTTACTATAAAATCAATAATATATTCCATTTTCTTATTAAACAATATAGTCAGCATTTTTCTCTAAGCAGGACTGTCTTTTGGTGAGGTTCTAGGGCTTATATTATGCAGAACATCAAAGTACAGGGCCCACTTCATGAATATATATACCTTTTCTTCCAGCAACCTCAGCAATTATAAAACGGGCCTAATTTTTTTTTTTTTTTTTTTTTACTTTGCACTGAAATACATTAATTGAATGGACGATATGCAGGCTTGTTGGACCACAAGGGGCTGAACGACCAGATAAAAGCCTTTTTTACCCTTATCAGTAGGGAATACCACTTGGCCTGTTCAAAAACTTAGTTATCTTCACACAAATACAATCAATGAAGTTTAAATTTAATATTATGTAAGACAAAAATGCAGAAATGATAGAGTACACAGGAAAAATAAAAGCTGTTAAAATAGTTTTCCTCTTTTTTAGCAGTCTGTACAGCATGACATATCCCAACACATTGACTACATTAATATATGTACGCGTTAATAGATCAATACCCAGAACACACTGGCTCATAATGCATTACAGATGGTTCTCTGCTAATTATTTACATTTTGCTATATGGAGGATATGCTGCTTACTGCTTTGATGATACTTTGAGTTAGTGTTTTGATGACTCCAAATAACTTTGAAGACTTCAAGGTGATGCTGTGTTCCACTTACAAGCCTTCTCTTGTTCTTATATATGTGCTTAGCATGCAAATTGGAAGATTTCTATTTACAGGCCAGACGCTAAGTGCAAAACAATCTGTATCAGATAATCTAAAGAATATAGTAACCTATGCTTCTTATTCATTGCTTATATACTTGACCAGTCAACAATTCAAAATCTAAAAATTATTTCTTTGCTTGCAATGTTTGTGTTGCTTTCTTAAGTCCTTGTGAATAATTATGTTCAATATCTTTTGCAAATTTTTCAGGAATAAATCTCACACACTGACCTACCCTATTAAGTATCATCTTCTGTCAATCAGTTTTCTTCACACAAAATCTTAGTTTTTTATAACAAAAGATACTTTTGGGGGAGAAAATTATATTATTTAATGTAATTGAAAAGAGCAATGCTATATTCATCAGTAATAATATAATTGACTTATTCATCATTCCAAGCATGTACATTTTTTAATATACCATTTCCATTGTTTAGATAGAACTCTGAAGTCAATTTAGATTTACATATTCTTTTCTGATCTTCCTGAAGGAAGAATTATATAAAACAGAACAGCAAAACACTTCAGAAGTGGTCTTGAAGGAGTGGAAAAGAAGACATTTTTTTAGTTTAAAGGTGGAAGAAGGCTTCTGCAAAAGCTTACAAATTACTTTGTTCCTCTGAGTCACTTTAATCCCTTGCAGAGAATATTTTCTGGAGTGACCTACTTGAACCTTTGTGACCAAGGCAATAAAACACCAAAAGACCTAGAGATTAGAAAAGAGAGTCTTGAAACTAAAAGGAGTGTTCCTCAGGGCTATAAGTTACACCAACAGAGTGAGAATGAATCCCAGTGGGAAGGGAAGATCCTGTATCCCTACCATTAATTATCTGCTTCGTAATCTACTCCTATTATGATTGTGATACTTTCCAAATGCAGCTCTCCTTTCTCATGCCGGCAGCAATGCACATTGTTCCCCCTCTGACAAAACCAGTCTTTGTTTGGGAATCACAAGCTATGTAAACTGCATAGTAGTCTTTAAGAAAAGAATCGGATCTTTGTTGTGTTTACACTACACATTTCTCTTCAGTGTTTTATCCAAAATGATGTGCCCAAAGAACCCCACGGGTATTCCGACAGCATAATTCAAGAAATACTGATCTACATATCTAAATGCTATTTTATTCCTTGCACAGCTTTACACACCCTGTGTGTCTTCATCATTTGCTTGTTCTTCTCTATTACGCCTGCTCTTTCCTGTTATTTAAAAATAAAGAAAACCAATTTTATTCTGGGGTTCAACTGAGGACACCAAAACATTGCTCAGAACAATCCACGAGAATAATTTAGACCACAGAGTGCCCATGTTTGAGAAGAGGAGTGTGTTCAGTCCTACAGATCACACAACTCCACGGCGTGCTCGGAGCACTGTCCACTCGCCAGCACGAGCTGCTGACCACACTCCTGCCCCAGCCTCTCACAGGCACCACAGCCAGAGCCCTCTGTGCTGCCTGGCCACCCCTGCCACGCTCCCCCTGCAGCTGGACACAGACACAGAGAGCTGTGGTGGGCACAGACACCGAGAGCTGTGGTGGACACAGACACCGAGAGCTGTGATGGACACAGGCACAGAGTGCTGTGGTGGCACAGACACCGAGAGCTGTGATGGACACAGGCACAGAGTGCTGTGGTTTCTTCTTGCAGAACTCCCCCCCTGGGTCTTGCCAGAGCTCCTCTGGCTCTGTTCCTGCACATGCTCTGACAACAGAGCGTCTCTCCCAGATGTGGTCCTGGGCCTTGAAAAATACAGGAGAGAAAGCTTTCAGAGAAGACAACAAGACATGAAATGCACGCCTGCAATTTCACAACAATGTCAAATTTCATTTTATGGCAGTATTCTATATGGCCTTATATAGAGTAGACAAATTTTAGAGGCTTTCATAATTTTTGTTCATGCTTTTTCCTTTTCTGAAGAGTGCAAAATTACTGGAACACTCACACTCCCTCAGTTGGCAATGCTATTTTTGCTAAAGCCTAACTCCTGATTATATCAAGTATAATTCAGCAATGGCTCAGCTGTTAATGAAATATAGGAAAGAACATTAAAAAAAGAACAAGGCCTATGGTTTATGAAAGGATTTGTGGGAATTGGGGAACAATTACGATTCACTAAGACACTTGCTTTGCCAGCTGCATACATATATTCTATCTCCATGAAGACCCCTAATCCACAAAGCTGAAACAGTCTTTCAGGAAAGGCAATTGTTTTGAGGGGTTCATGGTTACAAAGGCAAGCACGATAATCAAGAACGGATCATTTATAATTGTATCTTTTAGTAATAGATGTGCTGTCTGGAATCTGGAATGTTGCTAAATTATTTTTTAGTTATTCAATATCCTTTCTGGTTCTTTGCTTTGATTTGTTTTGTTTGGTTTTTTTTTTTTTAATAATTTGGGATATATTTTATCTTTAAAATTTGCTGTTTAATTTTCTAATACTTTTAAAACACAGAAGAGAGGTGACAATAAAGTAATCACTTTACCTTAAGCATCAGGAGTAATGAAGTGGAATCACAGTGTTCAAGTCCTTCATTTACAAAACACTCTTTTATCCCAAACACCTGCATCTTTCCCCAGGCTAAGGGAGCATTTTGAGTTAGAATGTTAGAAGCTCTAGTGCATTATCACTTCAGATCACCTACAGCCAACTGATTCTGGGTGCCAATTAATGTTATTACCACCTAATCAAATGCTACTTAATGCAAACTGTGGGCTATACCCTTGGCTTTGTATACAGCCTGAGATTCACAGTGAAGAGAATAAACCATTTGCATAGGGCAGTTTACAACAACTACAAATATTATACCGGTTTCTAAGCCAAGACAGAGAATTTAAAAGAATTATATGTATTTCAAGAGGGAGATCTTATTATAATGACTTTCAAGATAGTATATGCAAAGGTCGTATTATCAAGAGTATCACAGGTTCAGAGGTTTCAAAAGCATTAAGCTAAGTAGGACTCACGCCCTGTTCTGTAGGAATATTCCCAAAACTGGAGTGGGGGAAGGGTGGACTAGATAATCTCCAGAGACATCTTCCAACCTCAGCGGTTCTCTGATTCTCTGATAATTAGCTTTCCAGGTGGTGGGCATGCAACTATGATATATAACCAGCTATGGTACACAGCCTTGTGCCCTCTCACAGCCACATGAATGGCTGCTCACATACCAAATCCAAGGTATCTTCCTTTTCACTTTCATCTTCTGGAGAAAACACTTTAACCAGCAGCTTGTAATCTAAGGTGGCATTTTCTGAATTTCTCCTATCTTCTCTGTAGGTGTTACCACAGTATTAATGGTACATGAACAGACACAGCAAGCCTGGGCTTCCTGCACTCAGTAGAATGCCCGAACACAAAAGGATTAGCCACAGCTTTGTTACACTCATGTTATCATTTCAAACACCAAAATATGCACTGCAACATGCTTTGGAACTCAGGAAATGTAGTATTTCTTTCCTGGATGATGCCAGAACCACTGAACCTCCTTAGTTTTTTGTCCCAGGAACTGCCAACAGCTTGCCTCCAGATTGCATATGGTCTTCAGACATTTGCAGCTGTCTCCTGAGAGTTTGCTTATACCCCTACAAATGAACAAAGGGGAAGATAAACCTAAGACAAACTTCCCTTGCAGTTATTCTCCAACTCCTGACACTCTGAGTAAAGGAAACAGCAACATCAACTCTCCTCACAAGCATAAACACTGGTCAGCATGAGCTTTTCCACCAGATCAAAATTCACTAAATAGAACATGCACAAGCCTCCCCCTATGAATTCTGATGGGGCAAAACCTGCAGTAGTCATATGATAAAAAGAGCTTATCAAGCTTTCACTTTCCCAGCACAAATTCATGCAAAAGCTGGGACAAAACTTTCTGCCAGCCTTAATGCCTTTGTCCTATTCTTTGTCCTGACGAGGAATGACATAAAACCCCTAGTGCATGGTTTGGCTAATTTATCAGAAATGCTCACGTACTTGCTTTTGATTCAGATCAAATGTGGACTTAACAGACCCAATACTGTACTGTGCAGCCACCACCTTTCTGCAAAGGGGAGTAAATGCTTCTCACATTCCCAGCAAAGATTCTCCTATTAACATGCTTTCAGGTTTTTGTGTGTCAGACCAAACTGTACACTTCTCCACTTCTGACTCAATTTCAGAAAACCTTGCACACAGATTGAAATTTTCTGATATCTTCCCAGAATGCCATTAAATCTGCACAGGAGCTGGGCTTCAGTAGCTGGGCCTGTATAGTGTGTTGGGTTAGTTGCAATCCGTTCACAGAATATGTGATCACTCTCTGATATATTATTTGAAACCCTGCCAAAACATACTTGAAAAATAAGTTATCTCACAAATTATTCCTGAAGAATTTCTTTTTTATTATAATTAAAAGCCCACTTTATATACACTAGGCATCTTATTTCCTTAATTATTATCAAACAGTTCCTGAACGGTTTACGCATTCATTCCCAAACACCCCAGCCTGTTATTCCCCACTGGAATATAACATATGCTGAATAATAATTGTACGAATATCCAAATGACAAATATTCTTCTCCAATATCTGTTTGCTGACCAAACTTTCCATTGTCAATTAGGCAAGGCTAGAGAAGTTGCCCATTATAGGCAGAAAAGAGCAGTGTCATCCCAGCAGACACGCTCTATGCATTGTGTGCCATGTGATGCCTTGAGCTTGGGCACATTTTGGACAATCCTTCTGCATCTGTAGCTGATTTAGACTTGATATCATTGCCAAGGGATCTCCAGTTGGAAGGGGAAAGTCCTCCCACAGACCACATTGGGTTCCCAGGCCTTGCAGAGTCCATCCTTCAAGTTATGTTTGATTCAAGTTCATCATGCCCTGACCTTAACTGCTGACACCCTCTTGGTCTGTGTGGTCTTCTCTGCTTGCCTTTCAGACCCACCTTGAAAAATTTCTCTGATAGTTGATCACAACTGAGTTTTGATGCCTACTACTTTTATTCTTCTCTTTAGTACTATTTTCTAGTGAAATATGGACACAACCATATGCATTCAAACAAAATCATCATTATTCTCTTTTGACCAAGTACCAAAAAACTTTAAAATTAACAGCATTCAATCCCTTAAAAACACCTCTTTGCAAACTTGAATACAGCAAAGAAACACTCTCAGTTTTCTGTTTTAACTATTTGGATTTTATTACTGTGTTGCACATGACAACAATCTTAACAAAACAGGAAAACAATATTTTATTATATAATAATTTTGTTGATTAACAGATTAAATTATTTTTGGTAAAGCTTCATGCATCTATCAGATATCCTAAGAGGTGCTTGAAATTGCATAGAAACATGGGAATTATAGTTTTAACAAAAGAGAAAGGCAATAAAAGTCTGGGGTTTCTGTGTGCTCCAAACTCATATCTAATTCTCAGTCTAACTGCATGTGGTCAGTGCCTTGATTCTTACTTTCAAAGAAGACAACAGGTAAAGTCATTGCCATATTAATAACTGCTTTCAGCTCAGACACCATCAAGGTAGCTGCAACTCTATGTCCTAAAGTTTACTGTAAATGGTTGCAGCCATAATGAAGGCTTTTGAAATTCAAAAGCATAATATTTGAAGAGGTGGAAGCTGTGAAACAAACTCCTAGAAACAGGTCAGAAACATGAAATGTGCAACTGTTTTGGAATGTGATGCCATATTCAAAGTCCTTTTGACTTACACCTGCTTTTGCTGCAATGCTTCCCAATAATTTAAGAGGTATAACTGTAAAATATTGGTATCAGAAAAACACAGACAGTCAAATGGAGAAAAATGTGAAAGAGTAAAAATGGGGTTTTATCTGGCCAGTTTTTGAGCAAACAAAAAGTTTGTAATGCAAACTGCAGACTAAAGTTTAAAGCTTTCTGAAGTTTTTGGCTTTTGGTTGTGGGGCTTATTTTTTGTTTGTTTCTCACTGGATTTCTTTTAAGGCTCTTGTTCTAGCCTATTTAGGAAGTGTGGTCTTGCTGTAATTATAAATGAAATTTTAACTCTCACTTCGAAGGAAGAGCACAGCCAGCTCTTTTTGAAGTGATATAAAAGACAAGTCCATGTAAAAGAAAGGAGTCATATTTTGATGTGAGAAAAATGTTGGCTACTGAGTTTCTTCAGAGAATGCTCAAAAGCAAACAAAAGCTGCTCGGGAGTTAGCTTAATTTTAATGAGCTTCCAGGAACATTTAAGACATATCTACCCCAGTGACCACAGGTGGATATCCCTGCTGGGTAACACTTGGCTGCTCCTGAATAAAACAGCAGAGAGCAAACAAACAGAAGAGACAAAAGAAAAAAAGGAAGATATTTATGTCAGGGTACACTTAATGAACACCTGCACTTCACAGGCATGGGTAACTATTTACCACCTTCTTCCCTCCAGATAAACATCTTCTAAGAAATTAGTCCTCTTTCTGTATCAGCGACAAATTAAACGAAATCCTTGAAGGCTGCTTGGAGGAAAACTAGGAATAGGTTAATTTTCCTTTTTTGTATGTCAGGAAAATAATCATCATGGGAGCACCTAATTAAAGAGGACACAACCTTTTGTGCATAGTCGTGCTTGTTGCTTCATAACAGAATGACTATTGATCTGGACATGGAGAATGCAGTTAAACAGAGCTTCCAACTTCAGTGGTCCAGCTGCTTGGCATCAGAGCACCCTAACAGGTATCCGTCAGGAAAATCACCTCTGTAAACTTCAAACTAGCCACAGTAAGAGAATTCACAAGGTATTATTACATATGGGAGAAAGGTCTCAACATCCTTTGCATCACTGCTAGTTTAGGAACTTGGCCCATTTATCCAGGTTTGCCTCCCTTCCTCTGATTTGCAATGGTGATTTATTCAAAATAGTCCCCACCAGAGCATGGGAAACAACCATTCTCCACTGCACACTGCAAGCAAACTATTGACAATTCCATAAGTTCCTCCAGAGCTTCCCAGAGCAGAAGCTGAAATTCTGGTATGTCCAGCACACTATTGTTCACAGGCTGACATCTGTCCCCAGCAGCATGTGCCATCCTGCCCATCAGAAGTGTCTGTGAAACACCAGTGTCCTTATGGTATGACAAACATGTATGCCAGTACAGGACAAGGTTTTTTCCAAAGATGCTCAAGGACTGACAGGAATGTGTAATAGCTGAAAAGTTAATTTTAAAGGCTAGATGTAGAAGTCATCTTAATGAAATTTACTTAGGTGTCTAATACAAATTAGCCACCTGAGCATATCCAGGAATTTTGTTCCCACTTAGTTTGAAATCCTGACCAGTGGTTGGATGTCAGTTCCTCAGGAGAGGACTGCTCATGTTCAGTGAGCATAAATGGAAATTAAACATTAGTCCAGAATAGCCATGGAGGGCCAGAGGGTTTAGACTTGTTTTACATTAAGACCCTTGCATTTAGGTACTCAAATATGCATGCTTTAATAACAGACTGAACACTGCCCTAAACTTGTAACCTAGGAAAATATTGTCTTCATGGGCTGAGGAAAAGGTACACCTGCAATAATCTTCCCCAAGATCTGCAATCAAATAGAAGTCTGTGCAGGAGCTTTTTGGCTCCTGACTAATCAAAATGGGTAATTTTCAGACTTTCAACCTCATGAGCAAAGAGCAACTCACAGCAAAAATCATAGAGCAGTTCTTCCTCAGGTATTAATTCCTTACTACTTTTTGTTTTGCCTTTAAAATATTCCAGAGGAAGTAATTTCATTCAAGTAATATTAGTGCTTCTTTCCTTCTATTCAACACACTCCCCTCTTTACTTTCTGCTACACCATAAATGATAGCATTTTTGCTTCACCTTCTCTGTCTTCATGTTTCATGACCTCAAATGATTCTTTTCATAAGTGATTACACAATCTTCTGTTGTGCTGATCTGAAGAAATCAGGCCTTGTATTCTATATTTTACATGCTAAACAAGGAGAAAAAGGATGAAAGTTCCATTGGCAAAAGATTTTTCACTCAGATTATGTATCGTATCTACTGAACATGAGGGGTTTGCATTCAAAAATTTTGGATACATAGTAAAAGAAAAATACTTAGAGAAAGTAGCAGTACTGGTATTATTGCATTAATGTCAAAACAAATGTTCCACGCTCTGATGGCAAGCAAGTCAATCACCAAGGGTCAATTGCTTTTGCTAAAGGTGGCTTAGTTGTCATTAAAACAAATACACTGTTGTGACAAAAGCATCATAGGAATTATGCTCTGTGCCCCTTACAAAAGGAGCCTTGACATCCTACAACAAAACTGGACCTTTGGTACAAAAGGCCAAAAGCTTCAAATACTCTGTGTATGACAGAAGAGAACAGGAGAGGTCAAAGTGCACCTCCTGGTGTCTTATGTCCTCATAATAGCGGCTAGTGAAGAAATGGATTATCCTAGGAAATTGGTCACATACTACAAAGGCAGAGAAAGGACCCTCGATGTTCTTTGCCAGCCTGTCAAGGGAAATCCTGACCTCAAGTCCTCAGTGATTCAACAGCCAGGTACCCAAACTGCTCCACTATCAACTTGGGACACCCCCTGTGCCTTGCCCAAGATCTCAATTCTCACTGTGGCCAAACTCCAGCGCTACTGGGAAGTATATTAAAGAATCTGAGATTCTGCCTCATTTGGGAAGTGTGGATTTGCAGATCCTTTCAAAAATATTGCAAGATGTTTATCTCACAGTGTGTTGGCACCAAAAACATCCCTGCTACACTGTACTCTCCACAAACAAAACAATATATTGCCTCAAACAAAAATAAGACAGTAATTCAATACAGAAATTTATAGACAACAAGCGACACTTGAATTAATTTTAAAGACTGCACTTACAGTCCCCCTTGGGTTAAAGCTTTTCAAACACATCAGAAGAATCAAGCAAACAAATTCTATGTTTCTGCATAGAGTATTTTATGTTCAATACTTCAATATTTATGTATGGCGTTATTTACCCTACACAGAAATATAGGCTTTGTGCTTTTCATTTATTCAACACTTTAGAATTGCTAATACCCATGGGTATATTACACCCACAGGTTTATTCCTCTGACAGTGCTTACCTCAGGAAAATGAAATTTTACGTTTTAAATTAAATGTGGCTCTAATTTGCAATCGTAATGCACTGTAAGAGATTATTATACATATGTATAATACACACGTATGTGTGCCAAAGGAGCCACCTTACGCTGGTAAGGTACATGTGACATATGACAATGAGGGAAAAGATACATCAGGAACCTCCAGCTTCTGACTGTAACCACTCCACACTGCCAAAGAAATTTTAGATGTGGCTGATAATCTTCCAGAACCCACCAATCTCTCCAGCCTGGCAAAGAAACATCATTCACACACTACTCACCGGCAGAAACAAACCATGCAGAAAAAGTGGTGTCCCCAGGGTATCTCCCTTTCTGGATGGCCTTGGCATTAAGTCGATGAACATTTTATCAAGAAATCTTGATTATATTACTTAAATAGAAAATTCTCTGCACCAGTTACAAATATTCCTATTCCTACTTAGCCAAGATCTGTGCTAGGTGTCCATGTCAACGATCCCTATTCAAAGAAGCCATTCTGAAACAAAGCTGCTAATGATCTTCCCAGACGATTAGCAACTGAAATGCCAGCCTGCTAAACGACCATTGTGTAATTCTACTCCCACACCAGGGAAGATCCTGGTTTATCACTATCCTCGTCTTTCTTCAGAGCTAGGAGCAAGACACCACGTAAAGAAAGCTTGGCTGTACCATCTCCTGTACACACTCATATACGGCGAGAGGTGTAAAAAGGCAGGGCTCACTCAGGATGATGCTGTACTATCTTATGTGGGGTTGCCTAACATATATCAAGCCCAAATTGCTCCCTGAATCCCAAATATCACTCCCACAACCCTGCTACAGCACACAGTAGTAAATAAATCTTCAGAGTGCTACCATCTCTCGACATGTAGTTTGTTGTCCCTAATGCAGCAGGAATAACAGAGTTCATGTTCCTTGACAGCCTTAAGAGTCCTGCAGAAAGAGACTGCCCATCCCTCATAAACAACCACAAGGGTTCATAGGATTTGTGGTCTGAAACGGGCCAGATACTCCCTCAGAGCACTTCCAGAGGTCAGAGGCAGCGGTGCCAAGGGTCCTCTTACACTCGTTATGTGCATTGACTGGTCTGATATTAGAAGAGTGCCTTAAAAAGCCTGTATGACAACAGACCCTTTTGCCTTCGGGCATTGTTTGTTGCCAGTGATTGCAGCACCAGAGTTCCCCTCCCTGATGTGGTCTATCGAGTATTTCCTGCTTAAAACTAATAAACTGTGAGAGTGTTATTTGTTGTCCCCCCCCCTTTTTCTAATTTTCACTGCAAACACAACTTATTTACACTCTGTCTCTTTTAAAAATCAAGTGTCAACCAAGTGCTAAACTGCTGCTATTTGCCAACGTTTCATTAACACCTTATTAGCTTCCAACAGCTGAAGGTGACTGGACCCTCACCTCTGTTTATTTCCTCAAAGTAACAGTTAACTGAAGCATCAGGATAGAGGCACCCCTGTAAATATGACTGAAAACAAATATGCATGCAGAATATAATCAGGCACAACTTCAGCCAGATCTGCTAACTGACACATCTAGTTAATTTTATGCACAGTCACATACTATCAAGTTTGGGGCTCAGATTTTTATTAGAGATGAAATAAAGATCTCTGCTTTTTTCCCCCTAGTCCGTATCAGAAACTGGGTAAACAGAAACTGGGTAAAACAGAAACACAAATCTTGTCCAAATTAGGCCACCAGTAGTTTGTTATTTCAGTTTAAATACCAAGTACAAAGGTGTGATCCTCCTGTCATGTAAATCAGCGTAGCTCTACTGATTCCCGTAAGAACTGTAGTGGTTTACACAGCTGAGCCTCCTCCATGTGTATATACATTCTTCTATATTGAATTCCAGTCCATGTAGCTATAACTGTAAAAGAAAGGGAAAAA
>VYXF01010734.1:919831-995469 GCA_013397295.1 Polioptila caerulea | reverse complement strand
AAAAAAAAAAAAAAGGCAAGCCCCCAAGAAATAGGACTCCCAGAACAGGATAGGAAACATCCTCCTTCAGGGGTATCTCTGAATAAAAGGAATTAAAACTTTTCTTCAGCTTTCTCCTATTCCCCTGCCCTAACCTCTCACCTCTCTCTCCTACCACCCACTTCTGTGTTCTCATTTAATTTGAAAGGAAAGGGACAGGAGAGCTTAGATATATATGTTTGCTATATCTCTCTCTTTGTCTGTTTTTCAAATCACAAAGAATCTTTCCTGCTGGTTTGTTATTGGTTTGTTGGGTTTCTTTGGGTTTGTTTTTTTGGGGGTTTTTTTGTTTTTGTTTTTGTTTTTTTTTTTTATCCCACCCTTTCAGACTATCATTTTGCACACCTGGAAAAAGTAACTGATTTGGTGGAAAGCATTTTAGAAATTTTTGTTCCTCTGCCCAAATAGGCAGGGTCTTTGAGCTCCAATAATGCTAGAGGACCTGGAGCTGTTACAGTTGTTCTCCAGTTCATACTTTTATTTTTGAACGGTGTATTTGGTTCTATGACTGCATCAAGTATGTATTAACTACAGGAGCCCAGCTGTCAGAGTGCTAGTTATCACTTTTCTTTGTCCAAACAGGAAGAATACAGATGTTTCCAATAAGTTAAAGAGGGGGAGGTCTCTTCTGTGAATAAGCATTCAAGAACTTGAACTAATCATCAATAAAATTTTCATGCATATAGTAAAAAAAATGTCCCTTTCTGAAATAATCGCTGGAAAAGCTGGAAAATCCCAAAGCAGCTAAGGTGAGAAGAGCAAAAAGAAAGGAATTGGCCAGTATTTAGTCAGAAGTGCGAAGTCCAGAAGTACAAAGAATCATATGGGTGATTAATAAAACATAGATAAAATAAATGGGATGCTGATGCCACTAAAAAAAGTAGAGTACCTAGTTATTGTAAGGACGGAACCTCAAATTATAGTTCTCATCTCAAAATATTTTGTTAAACTAGAACATATAAAAATATTTACAAGCTCATAATCTGAAAATTAAGGTAGTTTATCTGATATTTTTTTTTTTTTGCATCTACCCAGGAACATTCACAGGTTTTATTAGTTTTGGTATAAACTAGCCAATAACTTCTAATCTTTTATTCTCTTAGTGTTCTCTCTGTTTATGCTTATTGCTACACAGAGACTTGTGTTCAAGGATTTGAAAAAGTCTGCAGGGTGGTACATTTTACTTGAGGATTGAAATGAATGCTTTGCTCTCAGATCTCTGCAAGTACATTGGACCAAATTTTGGTCTCATTATCACCAATTTAAATCTGGAATAGTTCCACCACTCTCTGTAATGTTACTCCCAATACATGCTGATTTAACTGAGTTCACAAGCTGGTCCATTGACCTAAGTGGTGTCAGTGGGAATGTACTGTGAAGAAAATTTGATCTACTAAATTCAAATCCTCGAGGTGTTGTTCTAGCAGCCAAGTTGTTTAGAAAGAAAACACTGAACTTGAATGTTGACCCTCCATCCCAGCTGGATCTCCATGTAAACTGTGCTCCTGCTGTAGCCTTTTAAATAGATCAGCAATTTACATTTTAAATAGATCAGCAATTCAAATTAGTGAAATGCCAGAATGTAGGTAGTGGGGAGATTTAGCACTACCTGAAATTTCAACAGTGTTCAGCAGCATAACTCTCCATACATTTTCTGAGAGCAGGGAATGGACGGGCTGTAAGGATTTGGCTACAGCATGTCTGTACCCAGGGATGGCAGAGGTGGCTGTTGGATAAAGGACGAGCAGAGATGGACATAGTGTCCCAGATTGTCACCAGACCTTGACTGGCAATAGCAGGTGGGCTGAAGCATGAATCTTGCTGGGGAGAAACATGCCGAAGAAGCATTTTGGACAACTGCGGGAGGCACAACCGTGTTCTGGCCTGGCATGGTTTGCTTATGTGGATGTGTCCCACAGGTATTCAGAGTGTGGGGAGTGGAGTATATGGAGCAGGGATGTGACAAAATGATGGCTCTGTGTTCCAATTTGTACTTTTTAAAATGCCCAAGTGTTTCCAAGAATAGGAGGCATTTGCTCCTGGGAGTATTGGCATCAACTAAAATGGATGTGGGTGCCCCTAGGCTTAAATTACAGCGGCCTGAATGTTTTAAAATCATATTCTTGAATGTTAGTGCCAAAGTAGGTGGCTCAAACCTCACCAAATACCAATTACTGGCTGTGAGAGCAATGTGTGAACAGAGGAAAATGTAAATGCCAACGTAAAGGCCAGTGTACAAGTGTATGTGGTGTTTTCTTCTGAAGGCCCCAGCCCAGTCTGTGTCACACAGTGGCTCATCACGTCCTGCTGGCCAGGGATCTGTCCTTCTGCCTTCCCACAGAGCCACACACGCAGCAACAGCCACTTGTCCACGAGGGCCCAACACGTGCTCCGCACAAAGAGCCTGTGGGATTACTTCGAAGGTAGAAGCAGCCAGCTCTTCTGAATTGGTGGTGGGAAAAAATACAACCGACACAGAATGAGATTTTGATTACATGCTTTGTTTGTTTGTTGCTTTTTGCGGTGCTTCCTAATTTATTTGTCCCTCCCTTCACGTATTTAACCATTGCTGCTGGGCTGTGAAAAGACTTTGAGCTACACTTACCTGCACCTTCTACCTTCAGCACTAATCTTACTGTGAATGGGCCAGATAATTTTGGGGTAATAAAATGCTGCTGCAGTTCTCAAGCCCAAGTAATTTCCCCCTCAAAGAAACGATGAAGCTTTGGTACTTATGCTCATCTAGGTCCCTTCCTTCACACACACAGAAAGCCTTTAATTGCTGCCACCAATTAAAGGCGTGCAGTGCAGGCATGCAGCCCTCGGCCCCCACTGTGCTCGGTCTGTCTGTCCTTGTGTCAAGGAATACCCCTGCACTTTATCTGCCTCCCTCACGGCCTGACCCACCGCGCAGAGCAGTGTCACACACCTCAGGTCTGCCCCAAAAAGCATCTGCGCCAATCACAACACAATTATTCTTAATCCCCCCAGCTCTGGCATTTGTTCACCTCACACCGGGAGGGAGAATAGGGGGCAGTTGCTTGGGATAGACACGAATGACTGTGGGAGATCCTCTCAGGAGCGGCTCTGTCAGCGAGGCCATTTGCCTCCTTGACAGCCCCACACAGCCTGTCGGCTCGGCTGCTGCTCTCCGCAAGAGAAATGGCAGCGTTTCAGGCTCTTAAGGGCGTGATTGATGGGTGCTGTCGGTCCCTACCTGTCAGCTCATTGCACTGACAGGAGTGAGATCCCCCAGGGGAGGCAGCCCTACACAATACAGCCCACCCATCCTGTTCAGTGAGACCTGATGCCCTGCTGCAGCACTCCTGGCAGGTGGCAATCTGCTTGGCAGGACGGGGGAAGGGCAAATGAAGAGCTGGGAGCAGAGTTTTTGCTGGCAAAGGCAGTGACATCTCTCTCAGAAGTACCTGGAGACGCTGGAGCAGGGCTGCCAGAGCAGCTGAGGCAGGCTGGCTGCTGCAGAGCGCTGGTTCAGCCTGGGGTTAGGACAGATCCTGCTGCTGCAGCTGCAGCTGAGGGGACGTCAGTGGGAGAAACTTGTGGGATGCTGGCACGACTCCATGGCTTTGCATGTGCAACATTAAACACGTGCAGAGGGTTTGCAGTACGTGCTCCTGAGCCCAAGGGATGACAGAGGTGATATAACCATTTACCCCCGCCTGGAGGAATCCCCCACAGATGCCCGTGGCAGAGCTGGCACACGTAGGTGTGAATTCCTCGCCCCGCAGGAGCGAGGCTCAATGTCATCTGACTGTTCCTCTGCTTTTGCATCTAACTACACAGAAGAGGTTGGTCAGAAAAATAATTCACCCTAGGAACCAGGAGGGTTTTTTTTCTGTTTTGTGTTTGACAGCAGGAGGTTTAAGGCTATTTTTTCAACATTGAAGTTTAAAGAGAATCTTTTCATCCAGAAGAACATACAAAACCTCAGACCATTCAGCCAATGTTAACAAAGCAAGAAAATCCAGCTGCCTTTCAGCAGTCCATTCCCTTTCTAGCTGTCCCCTTCTCTTCCCCACCCTCTGCCCCTCCAAACCAGCAGTGGTTAACTTCGAGCAGCTTGACCTGCCTCTCCCTGCACCTGGCTCAAATCAGCACCGATGCTCTCAGGCCAGGAAAGCCCAGCGGGCCATCCAAAGCCCAGTGAAGTCAGAGGAAATGCTCCCCCTGGCTTCAGGGGAGGCTGTATCAAGCCCAGTTTGAAGCAGAGCCACCTTTCCTTTAAAACTGCTGCTCGACAGTTCAGAGCCTGCAATGTCTATGCATTAATACTTTTGGGGACTTGCGACGGCGCTGCAAGGCAAGCACTGACGTCACAGCTGGATGGCTCCTTTCAGCTGGTGCCTTGGATAAGAGTCTCACAGCTTCCCTTTCCCCTCCAAATCAAAGGCAGCGGCTGCAGCTGCACAGACCAGCAAGTCTGTTTAGTTTCTGTGGGCCAACAGCCACCAGCTGTAGAGGCTGCTGTGCTTTTTGCTGGATGGGAGCTTTTAATTCCAATAGACAATGTGTACAAATATTTCCCATACCAAAATTGTTCCATATCTTCCTAAGTTAATTAAATGCTAATTTTCTAATGAGGTGGCAACAATGGCAACAACCTGTTATCAACATGCTAGCTAGTGCCCGTAACCAACTGGTGCACACAGAACCCTGGCGCTGTTATTAAACTGCATTCCTATATTAATTAATTACTTTTGCAGCTGTATTATTCTGAAGCTGGACACAAATGTGGATAGTAATTAAATGAAAAAAACATTTACATCATCTGTAGATTCCAGAGTTGCTTTGTGGAATTTATTATTTCACTGTGTTGTTATAGAAACCCCTCATGTGTTTTCATGTCTGCTGTATGCTGCTTTAGCAAGAAATGGTGAAAGGAAAACTCGGGATGAAAATGCTATGTGTTGTGGTCTAACCCCAGCCAGCAGCCAAGTCCCACACAGCTGCTAGCTCCCTCCCCCGCCAGTAGGATCAGGGAGAGAATCCAAGGACAAAAGGTAGAAAATCCATGGGTTGGAGAGCGTAACAGGGAAAGCAAAAGCCATTTGTACACTTGAACACAACATTTGTACATTTATTTGAACACAAGTAAAGTGAAGCAAGGAATTAATTCACTGCTTCCCATGGGCAGGCAGGTGTTCAGCCATCTCCAGGAGAGCAGGGCCTCATCACACATAACAGATACTCGGGAAGACAAACGCCATCAATCCAAACACCCTCCCTTCCTCCTTCTTCTGATTACTTTCTATACTGCACATGATGCCACATGGTCTGGAACATCCCTTTGGTCATTTGAGGTCACCTGTCCTGGCTGTGTCTCCTCCCAACCTCCCGTACACCCCCAACTTCCTCGCCATCATGGAAGTACCAGAAGCAGAAAAGGCTTTGGTTCTGGGTGAGCCATGCTCAGCAATGACTAAAACATCCCTATATGATCAGCCCTGTGCCCAGCACAAATCCAAAACATAGCCCCATACCAGCCACTGTGAAGAAAATTTACTCTGCCCCAGCCAAAACCAGCACACTCGTCTATATAAACTCATCATACATAAATTAAGGTTTAAAAGTTTCCTGTGTAGTGCAATAAGAATGAAATCTTAGAGTTCAGATGCCATGGCTTTATAGTCAGAAGAGGACTTAGGTGTTTAAAATGTGGCAGACTTGGAATTTATGTGCTTACATCCAAAAGAGAGATTCTGCTGTCTGCATCTGGAGGTTTCCAAACTATAAGCTCAGCTGCCAATACAAAAGCTTCCAAGGCATCTTGAATTTGGGTCATTTCCAAGAGCTCTTTGATGTTAAAAAGGTCAAGTTGCCCAGCATCCACTTCAGGCACCACCTTAATTCAGACACAAAAATAAGTTCCTCTGTTTATCTTCCCCCAGGGCTGGTTTGCACACTCCAAGAATTTCTATCAAAGAGCTCTGAAATTGGATTTTTCATAAAACACAATGGCAGCTATTGATTTCCTTTGAAATATGGCTGCTGGAGTCCTCCCCTGGTCTAAGCTACTGTAGTATTTGAATGGGATATGATAGATGCAGCTCAGTGCCTTACTATGCCCAGACAGCTCACAGAAACACAGAGTGTCCTGAGCTGAAAGTGACCCACAAGGATCATTGAGTCCAACTCCTGGCCCTGCACAGGACCATCTCCAAGAGTCACACTATTGACAGCACTGTCCAAACAATTCCTGAGCTCTGTCAGGTTTGGTTCTGTGACCATTTCCCTGGGGAGCCTGTTCCAGTGCCCAGCCACCCTCTGGCTGAAGAAATTTTCCCTGATACCCAACCTAAACCTCCCCTGGCACAAATTCAGGCCATTCCATCAGGTCCTGCCACTAGTCACCACAGAGAACAGATCAGTGTCTGCCTCCCCCCTTGCCCTCACAAGGGAGCTGCAGACCGCAATGAAGTCTCCCCTCAGTCTCCCCTTCTCCAGGCGGAACAGACCAAGTGACCTCAGCTGCCCTTCATGTGGCTCCCCCTCAAGACCCATCCTTGTTGCCTTCCTTTGGACACTCTCTAATAGTTTATTATCTTTATTATATTGTGGCACCTCAAACTGCACACAGAACTCGAGGCGAGGCCTCCCCAGAGCAGAGCAGAGCAGAGCAGAGCAGAGCAGAGCAGAGCAGAGCTGGACAATCTCTCCCTTGCCTGGCTGGTGATGCTGTGCCTGATGCCCCCCAGGACATGGTTGGCCTTCCTGGCTGCCAGGGCACTGCTGACTCATAGTCAACTTTTCACTGACCAGGACCCCCAGAGGAATATATTCCTCTTGTGATATACTCTAGTCAGAAAATTTCATCTCCCTGGAAGTCATTGTGAGATTTTCTCATCCCTTCTCATAGAAAAGGAATGGTAATTTCCATCAGGGCCATGATTAAGAGATCCAACAGGTGCTCCACTTTTGACAGAGCCGGCACCTACTGCCATCAAGAGAGCATTCAGATGGTGGGGAAATGGCCAAGTCTTCTTGATGGCATTGAAATTAAAAAGCCTGTTAAAAAGCCATTACAAAGTGGGGCAGGGCACGGGATTTCAGACAGGCTTCTGACTTCTACATCCCCATGTCCTGTCATCAAGTATGCTCCAGCACTTCCATGTGCTGTTCATGGACCCTGGACACCCAATCAACGATCAGGGACTGAGAAATTGCAAACATCAGTGATGGGCAAAGCCTGCACTGGTTCTGAATCCTCTTAAATCCTGGGATTTGTATTTGGGAATCTCCAAATATTTTCCTGCCAGTGGCCAGCATGCTCCAAAAGCACAAAGGCTAAACTTTTCCCTACTGTTGGAGAACAGACTATGTTCATAATGACCAACAGATTTTATTAGGAATAAATTTTACGCATTATGTTTAGATAACGAGGTAATGCCCTTCCACGTTGAACATTTTACAGCCATTCTCTTAATGGTATGAATTTTATCACAATGAACAACAGGTGAGATGCACCTGCAAAACATTTCTTTGAGGGCTTCACAGAGCCAGGGTAATGATGTCCTATAAAGGAATAATAAAGTCTGCCAGAAAAATTAGGACATAATGTAAAATGCATGTTAAATCTGTTTAAAGCAACTCGTTTACTGAACTCAGATAAATACCTCTAAACTGTTTTCATCACATTTACTACTACCTGACTTAATTAAAAAAATACAAAGCTGATAGTAAACTATGAGTCCATTCACACTAAGGAATAGGTCGACAACTGCCTCTGCTGTATTCCTGTGTGCTTCTTTCCACTCCTAATGTGGATAGAAATATTCTTAGTATTCACCCCTAGTAGTTGATGACAATGACAGTAATAATAATGATGATGATCGTGATGATAATAGTGAAATAATTTACATTAATTTACATTTAAATAAAATGTTTCCATTAAATAATTCTACAAATTTTGCAAAATGATGCAGTGGGACCACTTTACTCAGTTACTGAAAGGGAGCCACCTCTGGAGTGAATCACAACATCTGCTCAAATATGGGTAAGGTCAATCCTGTACGATAGATTCGGATCAGGAGAAGGAATAAGTCTATTACGTAATAATGAAAGGGAAAGTATATGAGTTCAGGTTTTTAGGAAAACAACAGCTAAAACCTCTTTGCTTGAGAGAAAAGTCCTACATGGTGTTTATTAATTATTAGGTTTTTGAGTTTTGCTTCAATCTAATTGCAAAACCTTAAGCTCTGCAGTGATCCCAATACCATACTGGAGGAAGGAAAAAACCTGGCTGCGACAAACCAGTGCTGTAACTTCCCAATGGCTGTAAAACATCTCCTGAGGAGGTTTCAGGAGGAAGCCTGTTGGCACCATGCACTGAATGAAGTGAACCACTTTTAAAGACGACTCTTTTCATCCCAACCTATCACTTTCATCTTAATGAATTTGGTGTTATTCAGCACAGTGGATTTAATTAAAGATATTTAAAGTATTTAAATTATTAATGATTTAATAATTAGAAATAAGTATTTTAATCAGTGACTGAATAATATATATTATTAAATTCTTTTTTTTTTTTCAAATAATGGTCTCGGTTTATTTTTTCCCCTGTATTTTCAATTCATCACTATTCAGAAATTGCAGCTTTGTTATATCAGCTTGTTGCAAAATATAGTAAATGCAAAACATCTTATTTAATGCAGCCCAAGAAAACACACATGCATATGGGAAAAAGAAAGTGACATGGTCTCCTAGAGCTCTGCTAAAATCTCAGTGGTGATTAGACACAGTGGTATGAAAAACACTGGAAAAATCCAAATCACAAGTCATAAACAAAAAGGTTATAATTATGACAGAGAATTCACAATTTTTAATTTTTAAATTTTTTTTTACAACAGAAAATTTACAATTTTTATACTACTAGAGATACAACAAGAGGTAATGGCATTAAATTGGAAATGGATAGGCTTTGATATTAGAAGAAAATTCTTTACTGTGAGGGTGGCACGGTGAGACAGGCTTCCCAGAGAAGTTGGGGATGTCCCATCCCTGGAGGTGTTCCAGGCCAGGTTGGGTGGGGCTCTGAGCAACCTGGTCTAGTGGAAGGTGTCTCTGCCTATGGCAGGGGAGTGTGAACTAGAGGACCTTTAAGGTCCCTTCCTGCCCAAATCATCCTATGGTTCTCTGCCTGAGCCCACAGAGTCATGCTAAGCACAATATCATGCATAATCATGTGTATGCCTCCCTCATACAGGCAACAAACCTGGGCCAGCCAGGGAGCAGCTGGAGACAGCCTTTCAGAGACCTCACACCCAAGCACACCCACAAGTAAATTTAATGTTGCCATGGCACGAAGTGGGTCAGTGTGTTTCCAGACCGGGTGCTGCAAAAGCCACCTGTGGTTCCACCGTGGACTGGGAGCAGACATCCTGGCAGGTGGTGGCCCTTTGGTGGCATATTCACACATCTGCAACTCCAGACTGCCTTCTGCTCTACAGAGACTTCTGGTGTGCCCAGTTCTTTACCGTACATTCAGGATCAGTTGAGAATCAGCCCTTAACCAAACCAACTTCTAAATTCCCTTTGTTTCTGCCCAGAGCTGGATTTAGACACCAGCCTCCTGACAATTCAGCAAATGTAGGCTCTGTGTCCCCTGTGGCTTCTGCTCATCCTGCCACGTGCACTCCTGACTTGGTTTTGTCTCCAGGGTACTGCTAGCTCAGGTGCATTGCAAAGATCAGACCTGTCAATACTAAAACTGCCTGGAAGGCTGATGCAGCAGCAGGGAACACATGAGCTACACTGGTCCTGCAGGGACTCTGGACTCCCAGAGCAGGCAATACCACTGGGAGAAGTGTGTCATGATGGTGTAACCATGAACAGACTCCTGTTTTCTCCAAAACAAGCTGCCCTGCCAGACACACTGCAGCCATCTCTGTGCAAGCCACAGTGAATCAAGCCACTATCTGCGTGGGCTTTTTTCCCCCTCTAATGCAGCTGCCATATATCCAAAAAGCAAGTAATTAGGAACATAGCAATATTAGCCAAATCAACTTCATTTTTCAGAGGGATGAAAAGCAGTGATATAGTTCACAAGTAGGGAATGTCAGTGGGTGGGAGTATTACGCAGTTTTCCAAGCTCTTCTGTTTGAGCAAATTTTCATTCTTGCAGAGACCTCCTGCATAATTGCTGCTGAAGGTCATGCAAGGGTTGTTTTTCCCAAGCTCCCAGGCAGAGTGAACATGCCAAAGGCTTGGGATTCAGATGGAGAGGAAGTGCCATGGCTCTGCTTTGGATTTGAGGCCCTGGAAAGAAGAGCCCGCTCTGCTTGCTGGTTGCTTTCTTCATTTCAGTACCATCTATTCAGCCTTCAACATCACTGGTTATTCCTCCACTGGGACATTGATGGCCCAAAGCTTTTTCCACTGTGCTTTCCAAAGAGGAGAAACAGCATCTTTCCCAAAATACTTTATTTCAGTTCCACTTTCAAGGACAGCTGTGATATCTGCCTCCAAATAATTAGCATAAAGTAGAGGTTTTTTACAGACTATCCTCTTTTTCCTCCTCATTAGCCTGCCAGCTTCATCCCTCAGCCCATGCTAAGGTCAAGAAACACCTTGTGAGAGGACCAGCATAATACAAAATCTCTCACAGAGTCTCTGTATTCCTCAAGACTTCTGAGACAAGGGAGAACTTGACAGAGCACATTTTTTTTTGCTGGTGGATCTGTTTTTGATATTTGGCTGTGAGGGATGTAATAGTGGGGCATCTATATAAGCTATAATTTAATGAACTGAGAGCTTTATTTCTGCAGGTCTCTAAACCGGGGCAGTTAGATAGCCTGGTGTTTTGTAATCCTGTTTTACTTAATTAAAGTATTCCTGTTGGCTGGGTGGAAAGATGTGTTACCATGTGACTACCTCATGATGAAAGGAGACATCAGTAGTGTACATGACTCCTTCCTCAGACTCAGTCAGAGCTAGGGCCTCTGTAGTTCCTCTGGAAGAGAATTAGCATACTTCTGATTGAAATGTTTTGGGGGTTTGGGATTTGGGGTTTTTTGGTTTTGTTTTTTTTTTTCTCGGTGGTGTGTGTTTTTTTTCTCCCATATCCAGCTGCATCAATTTCCTGATTACAAGAATTAAATTGCTTAGTTATCTGTAACATGCATAGATTTCTGTGAAGCTTTACAAAGGAATCTTTGCTGTTAGGCTAAGAATGGTTTATTGTAGCACCTACAGTTCCTATAATCCTGAGTTGTTAAAGAACTGAACAACTTTTCCTCCTTCTTACCATGAGAATCACTTCTCATGATCTTACTCATGAAAGGATTGCATTGGGGTCCTCTCACAAGTTTTTCTGGGTTTCTGCCATTGGAGGAGGGAGTCCATAAGCAGCAGCATCTGGCAGAACATCTGCATCAAGTCCCTGCTGACATCCTGAGATCTGTCTGCCCCGGCTCACTCCTCCCTTCATGCAGAACTTGACACACCGTGTACCCCACTGCCAGACAACCTCAGCAAATATTTCTCTCTCTAAGGGAGGCTGTGTCAGTTTTTCAGTGTGTTCATCCTGTGTTACCTCATTGCTCAGCTGATGGAAGCCTACTGAGACTCTTCTCAATACTGCTTAGGCTCTCTGGAAGGAACCTGAAGAAGAAAGAACCTTGATCTAAGCAAGCTGGAAAGCCTGATCTAGGTGCAAATATCAAATTTAGTCTTTTCCAGACCAATGACCAAGGAGTTTTAATTCTTTACAAATGACGGGAAAATTAAGATAAATGTCAATGAGTGGATATGACAGATCTGTTCCTCAAGGGTTTGCAAGGAAGCAGCAAAGAAGTGCTGAAAGTCCCCAGGCCAGCTCCATAGCTGTTTGGTTGAAATCCAATTATATATTTTTTTTTCTGTTATTCTACATCACTTTGAGTTGTAAATACCCTCTGGTAGACCATTTCAAAGCAACTGAATAACTCAATGTTTAACAAAGATACATTAATTTTCTTGTTTAAGTTCAGAGAACTACAAGGTCATTTTCCATTTTGAGTTGGCAATGATGATCCTTAAACTAGTGGTGGAATAGGAGGAATAATAGCTTTGTGGGAATTATTCTAGAGATCTGTACTGTAAGGAATGGTGGATGAATGAAATCTTCTTTTCTATATTTGTATTATCTTTTAAATTGAACATGTTTGATGCCTGTGCACAACTGCCGTGCCGCAGGAATGATTCTTATTTCCACATACGCTTGATCATCGGGAACATTTTTTCTTCTTTTTATCTGTAAAGATGTATAAAACAGAATATATCTTTTTCTGTAGATAGGAATTAATTTAGTAAGAGACAGCCCTTCTGTGCATAGGAGCCTAATATAGTGTAGAAGAAACACTTGCCACTGTGGGTTTGAGGGTGCTACACTCACAAGCAAAGTGGGATGTCTCAGATGTGCTGCCTCTCCATCACCCCGTAACACTGACATAAGCCCAGTCGCAGCCACGTGTACATGAGAGGTTGAATAATGCATGGGAACAGTCTCTTGAGCATTTATTTTAGTCCTTTCATTTGTCCTTCAGGCATTTCCCACTCCATCCCGATATCAACTTGAAAATTTCCTAAGACAGAAGGTAAAACCTGCTGACAAGGAAAAATTTCAAAGCCATTGCTCAGTTGGAGTCTGATATTTCTGTGGAGAATTTACCAAATTTCATCATTGCAGTCTTCAGAAGAAGTCATACATTTTACAAGTAATTCTTATTTTGAGGTAACCCTTAACCAAACATTTCAAACATCATCTGTAACATTTCAGATGAGAAGCTATTTTTGACTGAACTGTATCACTGAAAATAAAGGCCCTCTTATATTAATTAAAGCAGCTGATGATCAGTTTATGAGAAAATAAAAAATTCAGATGTATTCTCATGAGTAACACAGTCATGTTTATAACTTATTTTAATGTGAACTCAGAAGTCTCCATGTGTAACTGCAAGGACTGTCAAATATAATTCACGAGAACAGGCTGCTCTTCAAAATAAACACCTATACAGTGTACTGGGAGAATGCCCCCACTTATTATTGTTAATTTTTATATTGCCTAACTTTAAATTAATTTGTGGCTTTGGTAATGATCTAAAAAAGCCACTCTACTCTCTTTTCTGTATAGTGCATCCTGTTATTACTGGAGCAGCAGAGATAGAGTAGGCAGAGTACTGCCTGAGATGAGCAGTTCAAAAAGGCTATGATTAATGAACAGATAAACATAAACATGGTCACCTGCAGTCATGAGCTCTTAAGGGCAGCAAAAACCTATGATACTGTTGTTAAAACAGCCCTGTCTTCAGTAGACAAGCATAGTACCTTAGCTCATCTTAAGTTGAAGGAAGTCATCAAAAGGGAAGTAGGGAAAAACCTGAGTTTCACCATGCTTGCAGCTGTAAAGGTTCCTCAGGCAGGAAAGAATAAATAAAGCTGCCTTGAATTAACAATTTGCTGTCCTGACCAAAACAGTAAAAGTTTTACTACATTACACAGTAATAGTGACTTGAGGCCTCTTCAGCCTCAGCCAGGTGAGAGCAGGGGAGATAGCAGGTCACTCCCCAGCCCCTCCTTGCAAAAGGAAAAGGCAGCAGGGCTCATACTACCAAAAAGCAGCAGGCATGAGTGTGGCATTTTTGACTGGATAGGAGTCCCACAGACAGTAAATGAAACAACTATGCAGAACAGTTTCAAAAGGACAACAAAAGACAATTTTTCTGGCACCTTCTTGAGAACCTTATAAATAAAAGTGAAAAGACTGAATGTCTCAGCTTCTATTTACTTGTGGTAACAAATCAGGCACCAGTAATGGTAGGAGACTCACCCTGTAGGTTAAGCTCTGTTCTATTCTTTTTGTAGCCTGTCCAAAGCAATCCAGGACTGCAGTCCTACTCCAAACAACAGCAGCTCCCCACTGAGCAGGAGAGATGCTTTAGGAGTGCAGAATCAGCAAAAGGGCTCCCCTGCCATTTCCCTCCACATCCCTCCTCTCCACTAATAGTCTCATAGGAGAAGGTGCCTCTAGAGAAATGTGGACATTGCCAGTATCAGAACATTTACATTTAACTCTGTAACAGACACACAAAGCTATTCTAGCTTAGCATAATGCGACTTTTTTACACGTGAAGGCAGCAGCAACTACTCTGACTTATGTTTTGTGTAAATCCCCAAACTCTGTTTCTTTCTTACTCAAATAAATGATCCATTGGTCCAAGAAGAAGCTGCTTTGCTCCAGACACCTTTATCTCCTTATGGCCCTTTTATTGTCCTATGAAAAGGAAGAAGCTGTGGTAGCTCTAACTTGTTATCAGACTTAGCCCTTCTGGAGCAACTTGGTGAGTTGTGGGTGCTTGGCTCCTGGAAGAATTGGCCGTTTTGCTTCAATTTTTTTCCAGTCTTGTTTCTGGAAGAAGCATGATAGAACAATGACATCTGTTTGTCACCAAACTCCAAACTCCATGCTCACCTCCTGTGGCTGCACTACTTTAAATTTCTAGAGTATCTTTGTGAAATGGCAAAAAGAGTGCTAATGATCTTTATGTTGCTCAGTTTTTCCATGGTTCAGCAAAATGGAACTCTTTGTAGTTCATATTTGTAACTGATGTGGACATAGATCTTTTAGGGAGAGTTTGGGCAAGGCATGAACTGTGGTCCAGGGTGGACAGCTTTTCTATGCTGTACGTAGCTATGGAGAATAAGACAACAGAATCAAGCCTATTGATTGACTAGTCAGGTGTTTATTTAACATACAAAACCAGTGCAACAATCACGGAAGCTAGAAAAAATGTAGCACTGAAAAAAGTATTCATGCAGAATGAGTATTGTACTTGAACTATCCTCCACAATCATCAGTTAGTCTGTCCCAATATTTATAGTTCATCATTACAACTGCCAAAACTGGCAACCACCAGGATTGTTGTCTCAATTAGGGACAGTAAACAGATTGTCCCATTTTTTTAATGAAAAAATCTAAAATGTAATACTTCACAGTTTAACATGTTTATTCATTTAAACGAGCTAAAAAATAGTGGTGTGACATCTGCTTGAGAGACACTGGTACCTAACATTTTGGCTGTCTCCCCACTAATTCAATTGTGATTAAGGGGGGGATAAAAGGATGAGTAAAGAATTCTGTCAATTAAATGAATTGATGAACTGCAAAAAAATATTTTTTCACTTTTGGAAATGTGTAGATAGAAATACATCTATAAAAATGCATTACAGCAAACTAAGAGGACGATGGAGAAAAGTACCGCAAAATATCTCTGCTGGCTCTTTCAGGGAAAAATACTGTAAGCATAAGATCTCAGATAATCGTTGCCAATTCATTCATCTCATGGCTTCACTTCCCAAAGTGCAGGCATAATCCACTGTAAAATCTTTTAGGATGCAGTTCCAACATCACATTTCTGCTGTCTTATTGATGTGCCATATTGTTATTTTCTTAGTCATAAGCACCACTAATTACTATGCTACTGTAAGGAGAACTTGAAATGTGATCAAGATCTGTAGTATCTTTTTTGTTGGCACTCCAACTTGCCTACTCTGCTTTTCAAGCACAGCTCTCTACAGAGAATCATTCTGAATGCATTTGACCTTCACCTACTGGCTCAGTTGTGCCTTACAGGGACAATCCCACTCTATTGGGAGCATTTTCCTTCTGATAATGGCAGCATTCAAAACTTGGCCCTAAGTCAGCAGATGAGCCTCTTCCACAGTAGCAACTTTCATGGAAGAGGCATGAACAGTTTTGTAGGGCTTTCACTGTAGAGTTGTTCCAAATCTATGTTTTCAAACAAAACTTTTAGGTCAGCTGCTCTAGAGGACACCTAAATAAACAGACGAGTTTGATCATGTTGTAGCTGCCTACAGTTACTTGTTGCAGCACAAGCTCCCAGTCTACACGTCCTGCTACAGACCTGCTGCAGCTGGTCTGATGCATGGAAGGAGCTGATTCTGAATCACATTATGTCTGTGTGATATGCAATAGTGAACTTTAACTACAGCATTCTTCATGAAAAGTTTAAATGTATCTCTAGGGTCTATTAGGGAAATGCTTAACATGCCTCCTAAGCTTCCAAAAAAATACACTGATGGACTCTAGGTAGTAGAGCTAGAGCCTTTCCTTGGCAGCGTTCACTGGAAGCACTAGTAAAAATACCAGACTGAGGCTTCTGTCCTGAGATAGTCTACATGCCAGTTCTGCTTTTGAAGAATCAAAGAGAAAAGGAAAACCACCTAGGAAGATTTACTGAGCAAAATCACTGCTAGAAGACTGCTATGCCTTTCTAGTCAGAGATTCAGACAGGACATCTGCTCCCACCCACAGCACAAGGACTTAGTACAGACATCTCCTCCACAACCTCTGCTAGAAAGACATTCAGTTTACTCCAGGAGTAGAGGACAACTACTGATGCCTACCTTTTCCTTCAGGTGAATATCTTTGAAAAAACTCATTAAGCCAGGTTTGCTGTGTAAATTATTTGATCAGCAATCCTTCTTTGAAACAAGCATATAAAATTACTGATTTTATAATAAAAAAAGTCTTGTACGACTGAAGGGATAGAGCTACATGGATCAACTCCAGAAAGAGATCTGATCTATTAGTATTAGTATTGAGTAGGATGTCAAAGGAAGTTCTCTACATTGTCTTTTAAGTATTCATAGGCCACATTTAGTTTTAAAATGACTTTAGTGGCTAGAACTGCCTAAAGTAATCCAGAAATTCTAAAACTAACATCAGTGCTTACTTTTGAACCTTGTGCTGTTTAGATTGCTTTAATGTCCTTTCAAATGTATACATAATTCAGTGTGTTCAACATTAACAAGAGAACCAAAATAGAAAAAAAATCATTTATTAATAAAATAGATACTGAGCAACTCATACAAAGATAGATGGTCAAAAATCCAAAAGGCATATTTCAATCTCAGATACAATTAAGGGCAAAATAAGCTACATATCCTATTAGGAATTATTGTACTGATAAGAGAAGAAGTGTATGCAATATTTACCATGTGTTTCTACATACACTGAACAGAAGTCTACTGGTCTAAGCAAGAAGAAATTTTCCTGTTACATGAGAATATCCTTCTAGTACCTGAAAGGAGCCTACAAAAAAGATGGACTTTTTACAAGAGCATGTAGTCACAGTACAAGAGGGAGTTGATTCATACTAAAAGGGAGTAAGTTTGGATTAGACATTAAGAAAACATTCTTTATTCTGAGGGTGGTGAGGCACTGGAACAGTGCCCAGGGAAGCTGTGGATGCCCCATCCCTGGAGGTGTTTGAGACCAGGACGGGGCTTTGAGCAATGTGCCCTAATAGAAGGTGTCTCTGCCCATGCACAGGTTTTGGAACTAGATGATCTTTTGCATCCCTTCTAACCCAAATAATTTCAATTATTTCATGATTCTGTGATCTTTCTTGCAAAAGGAAAGATCTAATCCAAACAAAGCCAGTAGACAAACTGCAAACTGTGGGCAATATGGACTCAAAAGCCACACATCAGGGAAGCTGATAAATCACATATATATGCACTTCAGATTTGGTCTGATTCATAGTTATGGGAAATGGAATATTCCTGTTCTAGGAACTTCATATTCATAAATTTGACAGTGAGAATCGCTTGCTTTTTAACACAACCAAAGGAGAGAGCAGGTTACAAGATGACCTGTATGAAGGGAGTAACTACACACCTTTTTCAGACCATACATGACCCAGAGAGCTATGAGCTGCCATTAAGGAAGCAATCCTTCCAGCATGTTATAGAACATGAAACTGCTAATGTAAAGTAACAGGAGAGGTCTGCAGCTTCTGTGACATGTGGTTGGGTGCTGGTGAAGTGAAAGGCATGTCACATCCAAGGAGACAGCTTGTGATATGCTTTTCCCTCCACTGGAAGTTGGGCCATGTGTCAGATAATGCTTCACCATAAATTCAACATGTTGCGAGGTGTTTGGTCATGTGTCCGACTAGTGGTGGACTACAAGTCATATGCATACATAAATATTAGGATTTTGTGTCTGTAACAGTCATAATTAGAAAATTAGATATATTTGCATATATAGGTTTCTCTTTCATGTATTTTTCAGAAGACTGTTGTACTCTGAATTTCTAGAAGAGTTGTTTCGCACGGCATAAAGTGAATGAAGACTATGACACATATGAAGTGGATCCTTAGAGACTCATAATGTATATGGTCATAGTTACTGTATGTTTTAAAAATTAACTGTATTGATCCAAGTTTCTTAAGTGGTGATAATGGGGCTGTGTCAATTTAAAAGAAATATATTTTCCATTATAGTATTTGCTGTGATATCCCTTTGTCTTCAAAATCACTATAAGAAATCTTAGTCAGTCATCTCAGGAATGAGACCGTAGATACCTCAGCTGCAATTAAACCTAACATACAGCTCTGAAATTTATGTCAAAGGCTAGTTCACTAACTAGTTCACTAACTTCAGAATTAAAAAAACTTTTCTGAAATTTCCTTGCCACATTCAGCACCAATGGTTCTATGTGCTCTTGATACCACACTGAATTGGAACTGAATCTCAGTCAGAGAAAGACTGACCATATTTTAAAGAGGATCAAAGCTGAGTCTTTACATTCACAAGCTCAGTTATATGCCAAACTCAAAGCAGAACAGGATAAAGCCAGAATTTTAAAGCTCCCTGCAGCTGCTCTGACACACCAAATTCTTCAAGTGGCTTTTTGCTATCAGAAGGAACAAAAATGCTATCTACAGTGCTTAATTTGAAAGATACTTTGCAAGAACTGAAGGATGTAATGGAGCCAAGATTTACCAGTTATTAGGATGCCAGGAAAAAAAAGTGTTTTCTTATTACTTACAGCCTTCCTCATTAGTTTGATGATTAAAATGATTGTATAGCTGGAAAGAAATGTTTTTATACAACATGTCCCTAACAGGTAGAACAAGTTGATACCAAAACCATCAGGAAGAGCATAATTAAAATACAATTTTGACTTTATATTAATAGTAGACCAGTACACTAATTAAAACCAACATCAACTAAACTTTCTATTTACACTAGTTGAGACAGCACAGGAGGCAAAGAACTGTGTTTCAGAAGCATATGCAAATGTTAGAGCTTCTGTCATCCAGGTGCCATTTCTAACAGAACACGTGTGCTGAACAGTTGGCAAAAGAATGAAAAGGATTACTGCAGATATATGGGCACACAGAATCTGGAATGACAGAAAATTAAGTCCATATAGAAGGTGACAGACTGCTTGTAAGAAGACAGTTTTTTTTCCTACAATTTCTTCCATCCTCATGCATGTGCTCACATGCACAAGAAAGATTAAAAGGGAGAGGAAGGATGAGGGGTTTTGATATATTTTAAACACAAATGAAGAAAGGACTTTTTATTTGGTATTCCTGCTTTCTTTTCAGAAAGGAACAGGAAACTAATTTGATTATTAGGAAGCTCTGATTCCTAAATTTGGTCAAGGCAGACCCTCCTCCTGTGAAGTCAGCATCAATGCCCATGATAATAGTAGCACCTGTCTTTTGACATCAAAGTTCTCTGCCTGAGAAAAAAATAATGTAAACAAAAAACTTCATGTATTGTTCTGTTGCTCCTGGCTTTGGTGCTAAACAAATACACTTGGCCAGGCGTAAGTGTTCTTATTTTGGAGACCTGGAATGTGACTGACGCACTGCAAAAATTTCTTATGAATTTGGACTGCAAGAAATGGCATCATTTACTGTCTTACATTGAAGGGACTGTGTGTTCCTATGTAGCGTGCTGAAGCTGAAGAAATCCTGATGATAGATTCATTGCATCTGCTACTTTTCATCTGGATCCAGATCAAGGTCAACTTCATTGGAAACATTAAGATAAAAAAAAGCATAGAAAGCCAACAAAAATACCAGTATAGCTGCAAGGACAAGGGCAACTTCCTGTAGAAAGGAAAGAAAACAAAAACCTGTTAGAAATAATACCATATTTTCAGATTAATCAGGAAAAAACCATTATTTCCCTTTTACAATGCACATCAAAATAACATTAGATATATATAATTGCATAAGGCATTGATGCTTTAATGATTTCTCTGTTGTGGTTACCATTTCAAATGTGATAGAATCCATTCATTTAATAAAGATTTTGGTGAGTCTGATATACCATCAGAAAGAGGATATTTAGCTTAAAAATCTTTAGTCTTATCTAGAAATAGAAGCTTTATATCTTTTATTATTCCATTCCTTCTTTTTTAAAGAGAAAAACAGAATTCACAAACCACAGTTTTGAACACAAATTTAAGTTATGAATTTACACTGTGAATTTTGATGTTTTCTAGCAATATGTTACTGCTTTTTGCCAACAAATTTGTAATTTTTTAATGAAGCAAACACAGTATGGTGGAAGTCAATGAAAATTGCTACCTCTACCTCCCAACCTCCTGGCATGCAGTACAATATTAAACTACAAACTCCTTCAGAACTTCAAACTTCCTTTCTTCCGCCCTGCAATAAGGCAAAAGGCACAACAATTTGCACTTGCACTTGCCTCTCTTCCCATAAAATATTGCAACTTGCTGCATCTTCCCTAATTAACATAAAAGTGACTTCCAAAGTATACTTGATTTATGGCAGCTTTCAGAAGCAGAAAAATGTTTTTATACTACACATTATACTCATTATGTGATTGCCTATCATCTTAAGGCTGGACTCTGTAAAAATATAATTATAGTACAATCATCCTCTTTATATTTATTTTATTTCTTATATTTCTTTCCTTTTTATTTCTTTTAATGACACTGTATTTCACATTTTTAAGTTTTTATTTTTCTGTAAGGCATAGCACACTTCCTATAGTGTTGACTCTCATTTTGCTGGACAATGAAAGATGAAAGATAAATTTGAGGAAAATCCTTATGTCCCTTCAGCTCAGAGAAAGTATGACTCTATAGCTAACTGTTTGACTAAACCTACTGTTTGACTCCTGATCATCATGAGGAATTTTTAAAATTTTGTACTCAAGATGCTCCAAAGGTTAGTTTGCACCTCCAAAGCCCACTCTCCCCCTAAGGAAAGAAGCAGAACTTCCCCTCCAGTTCTCAGCTTTCTGTTTAGCTATAAAGCAATTACATCTGAACAATGCCAATGTACATTTAATATGAGAGAAGAAAAAAAGTTCAGTGATTTTATAACAAATGATCTGAATTGGTACAGATGTCACATCGAACCTACTCTCTCAGTGGGACTGAAAGGAGATGCCCATACTGAACCAGGACAAGAAGACACCCTTTACTGTCCAAGTACAGAATCTGTCAGGCTTTGGTGCAAGATTCCTTGTGTCCTCTAACACAGGCCAGGTGAATTCTTCCCCAAAATGACCATTTCTCCCCTTAGACTAGAAGGGAGTGCAGGTGGTACCTCTCGTGTGCACTGTGGGATTAATCCTACCCAGCATCTCTAGGCTGGTGGTGGCTTTGTGACCAGCATTGTGTCCACTGACATTAAGGAGTTAAAACTGTGCATTTCATTTTCCAAAGTCAAGCTCATAATCTGGCATTCTTCTATAGAACAGCATTTCATTTGCATTTACATGAAAGCCTTATATAGTTTATCAGAATGTTGGATCAATAATTCAACATACGCCATCTAATAAATTTTGAAATACTACTGCCTAGTTGGCGTATGTTCTATAGGAGCATATTCTTTATTCTATAGAAACTTTTGCTTTATATTTTATATGGATGGTTGAGATGTACTTTAAATTTATTTTACCACATTAAAACTGCTCCTGCAAATTTGCTGAGGCTGTTTGCTACAGATTTCAACTGCATTTCCTCTCAGAATTGTACCATCCTCTGAACTTCATCCTCCTGATTTCATGATTTGATTTTTTAAAAAAAGTACATCTAATTCACTCATATATTAAAGGAAAGTGATTTTTGCTTTGTTGCAGTTGCAACATGTCAGTTTCTCACAAAAGGGCATGGCAGCATCAGACAGGTTTCATTTATTTCCTTGTATCCACAGCTGTGCTCCCAGACCCATCTGGCCACACAGCTACTAATCTTAAGAGGATGTAATAAACAAGTGACATACAACTGCAGGCTCCATCTGCTCAGGAGAGTGGACAACAAAACCATACAATGCAGGCACCGTTCACACTTGACACAGAGAGCAAATTCATTCCAGCATTAAAAAGTTTTTCCCTTGTTTGGATGCCACACTTCCCACGCTTTCTGCTTTACAATAGGTTTACCTTTCTGCTCCCTTTTCCCCAGTCTCCCTTATGAAATGCTGTGGGTAGCAGCAGCAAACTTTTGAGGAATCTTTGCGTTAAAGATTTGTTTCAAAGGAAGTGAGAAAATCTTGAGTTTTATTCGCAGGCTGCCCAGTAACTGCTTAACAGAAGTAGTTCTTTAATTCCACTGCCAAAGTTTCACAATGAGTAACACTGTGATAACAATACTATTTTCCTTGCACAGCCATTAGGAACTGGGTGGGTGGATCAGTATTTATTATCCCTGGGATGAAAAGTCTTACTAAAACTCCAGGTTTGAGAATTATGCAAAAATTAGTTTTGCAAGAATTAGTTTTGAGTTACTGAAAAAGTCAGAGTAACAAAAATCTAAAATAAATGGCCTAACAAAGGACATCTGGCTCTCAGTAAGGGATATGCAGTCTCTTAAGAATTGCATCCAGTTTATGGACTTTTATAAACATAAATTTTGCAAGGTAAATAGCAAATGAGATGCTACACCACTGTACTGTATTTGCAACAACATATATATATTGTCATTTTAATTTGTTTGATACTTTTCAGGCTTTGCTATTTGTATTTTAAGTCATGCATAGAAATGAAATGTTAAAATACTCCCTGCTTGGCATATATAGCTCCCTTTCTCTTGCACTTTATGGATCATCCCCATCATCCTCTGCAAAATCCATTTACTCAAAGGATTTCACCATGAATAATTAAAGAATAGAGAAAAAGTCCTACAGAAATAAACTTAAAATGATCAGAGGGTTTTTTCTCCTTTTTTTTTTTTTTCCTTTTATATCGTGTTACAGAACACTAGGAAACAACATTCATTCTCTCAAATCCCAAAGTGCAGTCACAGAAGCCTTTAAAAAGGAACAGAATTTTCTACTTTACTCTCTTACATGTAGAATAACATATGTAGAACCCTACTGATTTCAGTTTGTTTAAGTTTTCCAGAAACTTTTCATAAAGGAAACGCATACCATTACAGCATAATGTAGATTTAATTCTCCTATCATTTTTTGTCAGTTTTAAGTCTCTAATGCCAAAATACTCCGACTATGTCCTCAAATTCACCCTGATGGAGCAAGTGACATAGCTGGGACCTAAACAAGATTAATCAGGAGAGGGGGTGAGGAAAAAATGTTAGCTATGATAAGACAAATCTGGACACTGTGTATAGCAGCATCATATTCTACTCACACAGAGAAATACCATACTTCCAGGAAATGTCTGGGGGGTTTTACATGTTTTTTAATTGTCCTTCAAAGAGAATCACACCTTTTTTACCAGAAACCTGCTTAAAACTAAGTGAAAGAGTAACACAAATTGCTCTCTTTGAAATGCTAAACTCTCCCCAGCTCTTTCTGAAAAGAGATGAAAAGAAAATCACTCTGACCAAGGATACCAGTAAAAAAAAATATATAGGAACTGACAATCTTTTTATCTCATGATTTTTAACTGAAGATTTTAGGTGGATAGTCACTGCAATCATGTTTTAGAGTTTCAACAAAATAATGTTTATAAATGAATGTTTACTTCCTCAATGCAGGACATTCTACAGCTAACAGAAGGCTGTAGAATGTAACAAAAAGTAATTTTGTAAACAAAAGTAACTTGTGAACTTTTATCCACACTTTTTAGGTTCAAATTTTTTACTGTGAACATTTCAGATGGAAGAAATATCATTGTTGTCTCAAATAATGAGAACGAGGTACTATTAGAGAGTCATCGAAAACACTGGGCTATATGCCTACAAAGCAACAGGATTCATTTCAAAATAGCTAAACACAAAATAATATATGCAGGCATTGAAGATGCAGACAGTACTTAGAAAGTGGAGTACTTTGCCTTGAAAAACTGTGACTCTAAGAAGGTCTTTGGATTTCATGGGTAACCACTCCCTCAGTGTGATTTCTGGATGTACAAATGTGGAGGGATTTCCAGCAGGGAGATGACCAGTATTTATCATAGAGAAGAATGAGAGGTAGTTTGATTACAGCATATAATTATATACACCTGTATTTAAGTAAAGCATTTCACAGTGTGGGGTCCTTTTATCCTGTTTACAAAAAACTTTCAAGGCTCAGCTGCAGTTAGATAAGTTTAGCCTTGAACTAAGAGTCCATTTTCTAGGAGCAAGAATAACTGAACATTCTTCAGGAAAATATGGACTTAAAATATCTGCGAGTGTTTTATCATCTGATGTCTCTCTAAAATGAACATTTTTATTTAGCAATTGGAAAAAATACTTCAACTAGGGCTTGTGTGAAAAGAAGGACCTGGCTGCTAGGAGTCAGCAAACTCAGTTCTCCTAGCTGCTCCTCTCCTCCAGGGCCTTAGGCAAACTCAGACTACTTCCATGGCCAGTGCTACATTCTGAAACTCTGAAGTATCAGGTTATTAAAAGTAATAGCACCCTATATTTAACTGCTCAACCTTTTTATATAGCACCAAATGTTTTCTGATATTGACATTTTCCTCCAATTGTATTAACTTCATTTCTAGGATCTGAGGTTTTGTTGTTGTTGATTATTCTTTGAAGTGCTACGAGGTGGTCCTAGGTAGAGACATAAGAAGGCTTGAGAAAGATGGGCTGCTGCTCCAAACTGGTACAGAAAATCCAGCTGAGATTTTGCTTGGTGCATCTTCACAGCTCAAACCACTGTGATTACAATACCTATGTTCAGGTCAGGCAAGGGTCTGATTTTGTTCTTCTCTTTGTACCTGTTGTTTACCCTCCCTTTCATTTCAAGGTAAGGGATCAAAGCCTGACTACAGGGATAACAGGGAGTATCACACTTTATTCATTGGTAGCACATGAAGCTGCTCTGCATTTTCTGAGACACGTAAGTTGAAGACCCAGTATGTTGGCCATTACAAAGTCTTTGGACTTTGCAAAAAGTATTTGGATGAAATTTTATGATCTGTAACATACAGAAGTGCAGATCAAATAATCTAATAGTCTCTTTTGGCCTTAATTTCCACAAAGCTATGAAACTGTATCTTGGCAAATGTAGTCCACTAACTTAGCAGATTATGAACAGCATGAAATCAGAGAATATCCTTTGCTAAAATACACTAGGAATGTCTTGTTATCTATTCCTATCTAACTTGTTCCAGGCAAGATAAACTCTCCATAGTGAGGTATCTAACTACACAACACATTTAGGAGATATGCAAAAGAATGACAGACATTCTATTTAAGTAAGCTCTCGCTTTGTTTAGGAAATATTTTTCCCTTAGCTGTATCAATGTATTGTGTTACCAATAATTCTCTGTGGAGTGATATTCTGCAGTCAATGATGTCTTTGCAAGTACTTTGCAAATACTACTGTTTTGTGACTAGGTTTCAAGAAGAGAGAAAACATCACTTGTCCCATGGACCACTGATTTGTTCTTGCAGCCTGTGAAAAAAATCTCTCCCCAAGAACTCCCATAACTTTCAGTCTCTGCATACCAAACTCCAGCTATCTGAGGGCCAGGCTTCCACACCTTCTCAAACCATTTTCTGCTTGTAATCCTCCTGCTGGCATGTTTCCCTCATGCCCTGAGAGCAGAGCTAGCACCGGTGGTGGAAAGGCCTTCCTGCTCTACTTGCTGAGGATGAACAGCTAGGCTTCCACCAGCACAAGCCCCATGTGGGGGGGGCCAACAAAATGACCCAGAGAAAGTTCAAAGGATCCCTTTCTGGTACTGCTACAGAGAATTTTGTCTTCTCCAAACACCAGGAGACATACAGCATACTGCTTTCTCTTGGAACTGTTTCTCAAGACAGTTTCTGCTTTTCCAAGAGACACAATGTATTTTGGCACTGTCTACATTAGTGTCACATATACAAACAGAGCCTCTACAATAGCTCTGCTACAGTATTTAATCTTTAAACATGTTTAAAGAGCAAATATGACACACCAAGTACTAGCATGGTCACCCTGCTTGAACTAACTTTGGATAGTTATTAGTGCTCAGCTGCTTCTCTGACATTATCAACACAGATAAAAATCCCTCATTGGGGAAATTAAAAAGTACTAAATGCCAGTGACTGAAAGAAACTTTGTTACTTTAAACCTTGCATTAAAATGACAAGGCAATCAAAGTTTGACAAGACAAGCTAATTAGTATGCCAGCGATGAAATGTGAAGAATCTCCAGGGGATTGGTTCTGAAAAGTTTTATGTCATTTATAGGGCCTTTTTTTAAGTTAATGTTGTCAGCTCTCATGGTGAAATACACAACAGTTGAATTTCATTATCCTCATAGAAATTAAGGACTTAAATCCCTTCACTATTTTCTAGTCCTCTTTTTTTCTGCCCTAAATATTACACTAAGTCTTAGTTTACAGCCAGGCATGTAAGTTCTTCAGGACGCTAATGCAAAACAACCCTAGAATCATCAATGACATAAAAAAGCCTGTTCTTTTAAGTGGCTGTATGGTGCTTATTGTGTGTTTGTATTTCACAGAACTACAAACATATTCCCCTTTTCCAGAGAGTTTATACTTTGACATTTATCCTTCCTCTACAATATTTTTATTAGCTTCAATTTAGCTTATTATAATAAAAGCTTAATTTATTTTGAAATGCTGCATACTGCATCATGTACTGAATAGATATGTACAAAACCAAATAAAATACATTCCAAATACAGGTATGTATCTGGTTTCTTCTCAAAGATTTACAAGAACTTTGGACATTTCTATTAAAAGCGCCTACTTTTTCCCCCTCTCAACACAGACTGAAGTTAATCAACAGCTACAGCAATGAATTAGGGCCTACATAAAAAAATACTAAAACCCCAGCCTTTGGAAGGTGAATCATGTTGTTTATTACCATTATTCATCCCAGGGAAAAAGAGGAACTCTTAAAAGACAGTGGGGAGTGGAAATGGGTTTCTGCTTGGGGTGGCAGGTGAATTCCCTCCTGATCTACCTCACATCTCCAGGTGCCCTTAAACAGCAGATATTGAGGCCCTGGAATCTGAGGACCAGGGAGATAAGAATGTGGATGAAGATCCAGCCAGGTTGGAGGGGTTGCCTAGGGCAGGGCAGCCTACCCCCTGCCTCAAAACCTCCTCAATTAAGAAAAAAAAGAAGGGCAGTAGTCATTGGTGACTCCCTTTTGAGAGGAATGGGGGCTCCAGTATGCCAGCTAGACCCAGTCCACAGGGAGGTGTGTGAGCCTTGGGGAAATCACCAAGAAACTTCCCAGCTTGGCATGGCCCACTGACTATTGCCCATTGGTTTTCCATGTGGACACATACAAGTCCCAATAAGACTAAGGATGATCAAGTGGGACCTCAGGGCCTTGGGACAGCTGGTCAAGGGATCTGAACAAACTGTGCTCTCTTCTGTCCTGTCAGCTGCTGTCATACCAAACATAAGTTGTCAAGAATTATTTCAAAAATTATCCAGAAAACAACAGAGGAGTATTTAGGATAGGTGTGGAGGATGGTTGTACAAAGATGGCACTTGGACAGATGGAGGATCTTAACACTGGACTGAGCAAAACAAGCAGTGCTTTAGAGAAGGGTCTAGGTTATGGAGGTTCACAACTAAGCAGCCTCTCCAGGGGTAAGGCAGGAGATCTCCCTGCAGACACTCCAGGAGAATCTACTGCCCACAGTGAAGTTCTGCTGCTGGAGGGACTAGGCAGGGTGAAGAGCTGTCACCACGAGGTGGGAAGAGGTGCACCTTTACCCCAAGACATTTTCAATACACCTTGCTTCCATGCTGAGCAGTGAGGGTCTGTCAGCAGAAGTGCAGAGTTTACAGAAATTGCCCATGTTCTGTTAGAAGTATTGTAATATGTTATAAGCCTGAGGTTGTTGGCATTAAGCAGGCTCAGTGAGAAAGATGCAGGCAAAAGCCCTGCCTTCCTTCCCTACAAGCAAATCCCTGAGGGGAAAGGTGCCTAACTTACCTTCCTTTTTCCTTCAGCTCTGTCAGCTTTTCTCAGCAACTTGGAAGCAAAAAAAATTACTGCGATCTATTTTGGGGATGATTCAGGTTTTTTTAAGGTCCAGAAGAACAAAAAAAAATTACAGCCAGAAAAAAATATTCTAAATAATTTTTTCTTTTAAGGCAGAAGTAGAATTGTAGATCTGAGACATCACACAGTACAACTAGCAGAAGCTCATAAACACACCCACTCAGGACCTGGAGAGCACATGTGCACCTTGATGGCAAAAGTCCTTTATTCACTAATACTCAATCCTTCATTACATATATGAATACACATATGCTTTCCCATTCACCCTCATTTTTAGTAAAGAATTACTTAAGAAAATATGGAAATGAAACAGGTTTTGAAGGACCAAATCTCACACTCTTCTCACTTGTGAAAGACATGCAAAAAACATGTACTTCTTAAAAGAATTAGGCTGTACACTAAGTCTCCAAGTAGAACTTCACTTTTAAAAGGTCACATCATTGGAAGAAAAATGAAAAGAAAAAGGAAAATTTAATAAGAAAGGAAGGAAAAGGAACTCAAAAGGTTAATAATCTATCCTTTAAACAAAAAAGGCAATCTACTTTTTCTCATTAAAACCTGACACACAGCACTAACTGAGGAGATTATGTTGTGAAAACATACTGCATTGCACGGTAATGCTTGATCGAGATCAGCAATCAGGAGCAAAAAGAAAGCACTGTTTCGTGATTATAATAGCAAATTCTGGAAGACAACCAAATACATCATCTGGCAGCCCAACAGCTGTTACAGCTTGGTAGTAATACCTTGGCATTTGCTATAAGCTATAACTTGAAAAAATTGATTTCTCATCTGCCAGAAACAAGAAAATGTTCTCCTTTTAACATTTCTGAAGTTTCTTTTACAAGAATACCCAGATAATGGAGCCACTTTTTTTATTCTCCTCAGGTTTTACTCTTGCCGTTAATAGTGTATCAGTTAGATTTAAAAAATAAGTTTGAGGAAAAAAATACTGGAGGCAACATAAATAATGTGTGTTGAGATAGACTCCCTTTTGATAACACACTGGGTAGTAGATAACAGAAAGTATTTCTAATTGTCCTCCTTGCTCATATTCACAGTGATCAAAAGTAATTGTTATACTCCATACCCGCCTGAAAAGGGAACATTTTCAAAATAAAGTTTAGTGCCTTTCCATATGTTTTGCTGTTAGTCAAGCCTTCTTTTTCCAAGTCAGAGGCAGTACACAAGGATGCAGACTGAGACAATAATGCTGAGAATTACCAATACTCAACAAATCCAGTCTTGAAATTACTACTGGTATAGGATGAGAAGAGGAGCATGGAAAACATTTATTGTACTTTGTCTAACTATAGGAAACAGTTAAAGAATTTCTTCTGTGCATAGACAGAAGAAATTGGCTCCCTAAAACCATCAATTTCCTAGGCACACAGTACTTTAAAGTTTAAAGTAAGCATGCATCACAACAAGGACACAGACTACGTAAAATCTTTCAGCACTTCAAATATTCAAGTCATTTTAGGGTTAAGTAAAAGCAGTTCATCATAAATATTTTAGATTCTAGCATTCTACTTAGATTTTGAAGTGTCATAAACAATATCTCTCAGAAATCAATATTCACACAGTACATCTATGGGGAAAAGAAACAAACACAAAGGTGGTTTGAGCTATCAAAGAGGTCTCTACCTTTACGCCTAGCGCAGTTTTCTTGGCCTCTGCTTTTAATCTCGTAGCTCTTAACATAGGTCTGGTTTTCTTATAATCTTGTTTTCCTAGAGTAAAAAAGTATATTCAATGAAAACGATGCAAAAATAATATAAAGAACGCGAGCATTTATTTCAGTTGAAAAGTCAGATTTAACATATTAAAAACATCCCACAGTCCAGCATTTTAAAAAACATTTACTCCGTAACACAGGGATTCAATCTGTGGAATAACCATGCTTAACACAGACAGTGACAGAAACAAGATCTGACAAATCAGTGTAGAACCTGTTACTTCAGAGTGACATCAAAATACATGTATGAATAGATATTCACTAGTACAATGTTTAATAATTTTTTCCATAGGAATCAGCCAGCAAATAAGTAGATTAAAGGTAGATTATGTTTTTCCTTCTCCTTGAAATCAAAACAAAAATTTTCATTAGAATTTTTCCTGGTTAGTCATCACTAATGCACATATAAATGTGCAATACAAGACATTGTGGTGAATGTAAAGGTTCATGAACTTCTCTGAATTGGAACATTATTTGCAGGTATCAGAACCCAGAGATATGGAGTACTGTCTAAGTAAACTATAATAAAACCACTTCTTGACACCATCTGCTTGTAGAAACACGTTACACAAAATCTTCTAGATGAACTTTCTACAAGTTACACAGACTACCTCTTGCAGCCACAAAGAGTGCAGCCCAGGGCTTGATTACTAGGAGTTCATATGAACTGAGGAGGAAATGTAAGTATTCAGAAATGGTAAAAATTGTATAAATAATTTATCTCAACTTAATAACAAAGCATAAACACTTGATATGTCTCAGAGAAATTTCTGCTGTCTGAAAGGCCTGTTAGTCTTGTACTATGAAATATTAACCATAGCTTCTTTAAGTTAACAGAAGTCAAGGGACAGATACAGTCACAAAAAGAGAAGAAAATTAAGAATCTGTGAAGAAATTGCTAGGAGGGATAGAGCCTCAGTACAGCGCTTTAGCTTTTTCAAAAGGTCCTTTTCATTTTTTCCCTTCTAATGCATGCATATATTTTTTGTTCTTTATGCCTGATTTGAAAGATAAACTAAATGCTTAAAGCAGAGCGTCTGGCCTTTTTGAAATCACTAAATTTACCTATTTGTATATTAGCTTTCACTACTGTTACAATCAAATAGTTTAACCTTTCCTCTAAAACACTGTCCAGTGGTTTTGTATACAAAAATCCCATTTGTCCGAGCAGATGTGATTTTACATTAATAATCAATAATACAAACTTCTCATTTTATAGCTACCTTGAAAATTGGGACATTATAGTGTAGTGATGAAATTCTGAAACGTGAATGTCTTCTTCCAGTGATACACTGGATTCAAGGAAACACATTTCTGACTTTGTCTATTCCATGTATCCCTGCTCATAGTCAATACAGAGATCATCTGTGTAGCATACTGTGAATGCTGAACTCACATATCAAATTTGCTTTCATTATAAAACCACTCCTCAGTGCTGTGACTTCTATATTGTGAAGGTCTCCATACTATTCTTTGGTCAGATATTATCCATCGAAGACTTGAAATAACTTAAAAATACTCAATAAAATAACTGAAGCCATATGTATTAGGAATAATCATATATATGTTGCATATACCCAAGGAAACTCAGAAGACAGAGTGACGAAAGGATGACAGAAAGATGATTTATATCAGATGCTCCAATGTATTCATCCAGTCAATACATCTTATTAGCAGGACAGGACCAGTGCAGCATTATTTTTCAGAAGTCAGTAATAACTGATAATAGTATGCATCAGGAGTACAGTAATTCTTTAGAACAGCTGAGGCAAGACTTGCAGAAACCACAAAAATGGCTAAGTCATGAGACGAATCCAGCCAGAGAGAGAATGTGTTTCTTTTCCCTGAAGTCCCACACTCACACTTTTGCCATGAAATAGTTAAAAGATCTTTCAGAATTTCCATTACAAATGGCAGGAGTTTATTACTCATAAAAATACACTCCAGGCTGAAATTTGGCATAGACACACCCCAGCCTTGAATTTTTTTGTTTGTTTGTTGGGAGCCAACTTTCATAAGTGATGCAGCTGTTCTTACTTACTTGTGAACAAACTATAGAAATGTATCAATTTGAAATGTTTTAAGCATGAAAAATATCTTTGTTTAGAACCACACAACTGACAAGCGCTAAGTTCAATCTCAGTTCTCATAATTCAGGTTTGCTGCTCTTCCATCAGGGGTAAATGAAACAAGACAGCCAGAAATTTCCTTTGATGAAAGGAAAAAACTAGATGATGAAAACTAGAAAACTTGGTAAGGTCCATTAGGAATGGGACACAAGTCAGCTAGTAAACCCCACCTCCCTTTCCTCCCATTGCCCATTCTCCCTCCTCTTCTCCACAGCTCAAGTGTGAAGGTGACACAAGCAGGAGCAAATGCTGCACAGAAGACCCAGTCTGTGAAATACATGCATGGGCAGAACCATGTTTATTCATCCAAATGAGAAAGCTTATTGGTGCTCTTTCCCTTTGTTTCCAGCACCTTGGTACTTTTCATTCCAGTATCATGGCTACAGCTAAGACTGGATTACATATCTAGAGAATACTTCCAGATTTATATTAAGTCTGATTTGAACAACTAACCCTCCTATAACAAACAAGCTATTTCAGTGATGACTCTAGAACTGGTAGTCCTCCAAATCCATGCACCTGCATAATTTACCACTCTCCTTGCTAAATGTAATAGCCAAAAGGAAAAAAAATACGGTAGGGAAACAGTCTGAGTCCACCAAGTGCAAAAGTTTAAAAAGGGCATCTGTGGACTCCTTTGTAATGAAAACCAGATTCAGCAAACGTACCAAAAGACTCCTAAAGCCTGAACTTTCTGAGGCCTTGGGAAAGACATCTGCACTACAGGACTATAAAGAACAATGAAATGTAAAGCTCCTGCCATGTGAATACTGATCATTACCACCTGGAAAACAAGCAGAAGAAAGTAATACAGGCTCCCTACAGCCTCCCTTCTTTTGGGCTTGCAAATTCAACCAGTTGGGATAAGTACATTCACACTCTCAATGTCTTCTAGTTTTATCTCACTTATCCTGCAAGCTGTCTTGTACATTTATCTGTCAGAGTCATCAGTTTAAGCTATTTCTTCTTCTCAGGAAGTGATCATCAAAGCCAGTTGAGACAGACTCATCAGACAAAGCCCCATTTGTCTGCTTTATCCAATGCCTATCTGAGACACCAATTCCATTTTTCTAATGGAAAATATGAAGGCGAGAAGAAGCCAAAAAGATATAACCGGAAGATTCCCAGAACAAATCTTACTTTTTTTATTACTTAAACAAAATCCTTACCTTTTTGACTAGTCATTATAGTTAACCAATCTGTCATCTCTCCTCTCAAATTCTAAACTCTAGTGCCAGGTTCCCTTAACTTTTTTTATAATTACCCCTATTTATTTTTAAACAATTGCACCACTTCTTTCCTTTTTTTTTCAGCTCCATCACTTCCTTTTCATTTTTAAGACCAAAGAAGTACTCCATGAGAAGGCAACTATTTTTCACTGACTACAGCTCTCTTCTTGTCCTGCTTCCTGACAGTCCCTCCAAAGAACATCCACCTTCCCATTCAGTGCCTGAAGTAGCCTTTGCCTTTCAGAAACTCTACAGAGCTTGCCTTGCACCTTGTCCCTTCCTTCCATCCTTCTTTTCCACTCCTTTGGTGGCTAAGTGACCTCAGTAGCACCTGAACCAAGCTGTGCCATGTTTACAGATCCTGTTTGGAAAACTTTCCCCAAAAGACTATTTTAGAAATAAAGACCATTTTACTAGGTGTAGGATTAGAAAAGGGTAAAAATAAGGAAACTTTTTAGCTACTAAAACAGCTATATTCTGAAAAATGACAAAGGGTGCCTCCTTCAGAGTGGATATTAGGGATTCATACAATATGCAAAGTGAGTTTGTTTCTCTTCATTAACTAGGAATAAAAATCTATGCATTTTGCAAGTTTTGGTTTTTTTTTTTTTTATTTTTTTTATTTAGCTCTGCTTACAAGGGAAATTGAGATCCCACACATCTTCCAGTCAATAATTTTAGTAATGTATTAGAGATTACCTGATCTTGTATATTCAGTATTCTTTTTAATTCAACCTCCAACGACATGATGATAAATGCAAAAACCCTAAATAATATGTATAAGCTAGACACATTTAAGTTCTGGGTCCATTTTTTTTTTTAGTCTACAGAAATACTGTGACACTACCAGGTTGTATGCACAGCACTGTACTTCTGCATACATACCAAGCTCCTTTATACTATGTAACTGAGAACACAGCATGTTGAGCACTGTATTTCAGAAAACTGACTACACTTAGGATCGTATTTAAAGATGCTGCTGTTTAAGATACAACTTGAAAAAATCTACAGAATAACTTAATGAGAAAAAAAAATTGTATTTCCAACCCTTCTAGATATTTACTCTTTCATTCTAACAATAGCTCATTACTGGAACTGAATAACAGACTAAAGACTGCCTCTCTGCTTTTCAATTCCTCAAGCTTAAGCAGAAACAGGACTGCATCTTTGGCCTTTGTTGATGCTGCTGTCCAAGCTTATTATCATATGAATATCTAGTTATTGTTTTATAAATGTTCACATTTCAGGAGCTCCCTGCTTTCTTTTCTCTCAGCAGACTTTACAATATCCACCTTCATTATCATCATGTGGCAGCATTGCTCTTCGCCTGCATTTGCTACTTTAAAAATTAATGCACTGCTATTTTCTGAATACTGTACTGCGTAAGCTGCTTATGAGTACATTATGCTATCAAGCAAGCACATGCAGAAAAGCTTCCTAAACTGTTATTCTTTCAATGAAAATACAGCTGGTTCTGCTTCAAAGGCACTTCTTTTCACCTGCAAATGGACTTGCTTCTACACTTATTCCTCAATTCATTGTCTTTTATTTGTGTCTGCAAATCTTTAATTGCCTTTAATTAGAAAGAAGTAAATTCAGTGCTTTAATCTTGCAAATACATTCAATCATAATTCTGTCTGGGATGAATACCAAGTTCTATTCACTGACTGATCTTTATAACAAAGGTATATAAATTTATTGTCCGTTTATATAGACCACACCAATTAAGCCACAATGGAAAACCAAATAGATAAGAGTCAAAATATTTGAAATGCGAAATGTGCAATCTAAATTTAATTACTCAGACAAATAATTTGAAGATGAGTTATTTACAGCATGCCAAAAAACCTGACAGTTAAATTTTTTAATCAACGCTACAGATTTAAAATTCCTTTCAACACTTTCACTATAATTCAGAACAACCAACAAACCGCTGTCCGGAATCTTTCTGTGCTGGTATTATAGTCATACTCAAAACATTAGTAAGACATTTACCAAACATTAGCAATCCATTTCATATGTTAAAGTACTGCTTAAGGATCAATAAAACTACCACTAGAGGGTAAATTTTAGTTACCAGTAGTAGTTTTACTAAAGTACCTTACTGTAACTGATACTGAAAACCATACTAAAATATATACATATCTAATTAGAAACTAGAGACAGATTGTGCAGGATTTACTGACAAACTGCAAGTGTGAAATCACACACCTAGTTAAGTCAAAATGAATTGGTTTATTATGATTATTGATAAGAATTAGTGAAGGTTCCAGGAACCCTCCACAAAGCCCTACAGAACAAAAAAATGGACTTCTGGTCTTTTCAGGGTTTCCACAGTCTGACTTCAAGCATCCCGTCCTTTTCCCTGCAGTAACAGGGTTAAGAGAGAATTAGATCTCATTAGCAGGAACAAAGGCCCAAGATGGAGGAAGGTTCAGTCATGCCATATTCCACAACCTCCTTATATGTAAGACACAGAAGGTCACACTCATTACACTTGATTTCAGTTTTAGGTGATTGCTAGTCTAGGTGTCTCTTTACCTCCCATCAAGAGACTTCTCCAAAGAGTGAGTGACAGCAGCCTAGCACGGCCTAAAGGGCTCCCTGGTGCTGCCTGTTTTACTGTCAGGAACAACTAGAGATGTTCAGAACCCAAGTCAGCTTGGCTTCAACTCTAAGGTTAAGCAGAATAAATATGAACCAGGGAAACAGCTTTAAGGGACAAACAGAGAAGAATCAGTTCCTACATGATTTTATCTTGATTCAAGACATTTACAAATTACCTTTGAAGTAATTATCTTGGGTATTACTAGTACTACAGAGAGAAAATCACAGAGCCACAAAGTGACTGCAAATTGCATTGAAAACCACAGCCTGAATCCCATCCCTGCTCAGCTATGACATGGTGGCTCCCAAGCCAGTTAGCTATGCCTGTGCTACAGAGCCACTGTGCTCTGTACCATAATTAGGACACTGCTTCTTCAGAACTGCTCCCGTGTACCAGCTCTGGTCCTGCTTTAAGCTACAGTCTCAGGAGATAGGTTAGAAGACATTCCTGGGGGTCATATGATCCATCCCTCTGCTCACAACAGAGACAATTTTTAAACTGGATTCAACCTGAAAGTCAGCTCCAGTGACTCTGGGAGCAAGTCTAGCTGAGCTTATCCAGTTGAGTTTTTAGTATTTCCAAAGGTAGAGATTCCACAACCTCCATGAGAAACTCTTCCCAACATCTGGCCATGCCTCTGGTAAAAATATTTTCCACCTACCTACTGAGAGAGAATATTCATGTTCTAACTTACCTTTTGTCCTACCATTGTGCACCTTTTTTAAAAGTTAGGCTTCTCCCTGCCTGTAGCCTCCTATTAAGTATTTGTAAACAGCAGTAACACCTCAGCTGAGCTTTCTCTTCTTAAATCAGAAAACACAGCTCTCTCAGCCTCTTCTTGTACATCCTGTGCTCCAGATGGATATCCTGACTCTTCAATGGACTCACTCTGGTATGTATGTCCATGTCCTCCTTGTTTTCTTCTGCATGTGCATGGCACTTACCTTTTTCAACTCACAGGGAACCACTTCCATGGAACCAGCTAAATGGCTGACAGCTAAGAGAGAATTTAGTCATAAAATCACATTGCCTGAAGTACCTTAATGCCACCACTGCAATGGAACTAAAGTGCACCAAAAGAATTCAGCATGGTCTGTAAACAGCAAGCCAATGGACTAAAAGGTTCAAATCAGTTTGCACTACCACCAATTCCCTAACTTTAGAGTAGTTTGTTTTTCAGTAGGAGGAAAGACAAGCACTTATTTTCTTACATGCCATGGGACTCTAAAACTGAGCTCTATCATTTCATACGTAGTAGTACAACTTTTCTTTAAATGCCTTTCTAAATGCCAACAAGTTATGTGTCTGGCATGGGGAAAGAAGTGTTTTCTAAAGTGTTTTGTAACACCATCACAACCACAGAAGTCCCTACACACCTGCCTCCTAAAGTGCAAGAACAAATATTGAAATCTACGATCTTTGAGAGATTTTAAACCAGTCATTGTATATTCACTGAATAACAGAACTTCAACCCAGTGAAACTCTGTGAAATTCTGCTCACACAGAACACATCTTCAAGATGCCTGCTTTATTCTGAAAATAACTTTTTATTTAGAATTTAATTTATTTAGAATTTTATTTAGAATATTTGAGGAACCTCAGAAAAACAAAATTCCATAGGAATTTCAGGCCTAACTTCAGTAAAAATCAGTTGACAAACTACACAGCAGTAACAGTTTTATAACCTATATCTGAGAATTGGCAACACAGCCCTAGCTCACATCTATGGAAACAAGATCAAGCTCTCAAATATTTATTATTGTGTTTTGTGTTATTAGTGTCACGCAGATAAATTCAATGACCATTCTTTTCCTGAGAAGCAGAAATGAGATTTTCTTATTTTTAATTGCTGGGATTCCAAAGGGAGTTTTTGGAGTCTTAGGTTAACAGAAAGATTTTTATATGTCTTATACCTACACAAGAGTGTGTCTATACTCAGAAAAGGCATGAAAACCCCCCACAGCCTCTCCATTTTATTCAGGTTTAATGGCAGCTCAAATCACTGACCATTTTTCAATCTTGAGAGACAGAACAGCTTGACACTAATAATACATTTGCAAAGGACACATCATCATTTAACACAACATTAAGTGCTCAGGGACAACTTTTTACTGTAGACACAATGTGCTCTGAGCTCAGGGTTGACATTTAATGCTACAAAGATAATCCAACCAGTCATTCATGAGGGGTAAATTAATTTTCAAGCAACTATATTTCAGCTTTAAGCCAACAAGGAGGATGCATTAAAAAGAGTAACTTAATTTTATGCTACATGCAAGATTTAAAAATCCCAAAATATAATGCATTCTTAAGTACACCAAAATATACCCATTTAATTATTGCTATCTTTCCCAGATTCCAAGCCAGAAGTCTGGTAATATTTGTTAAATATAATATTCTGACTGGAAGCAGAAAATCTCTCAAATTTTCCGTAAGTCGCCATGAAAGCAGCATTTCATTAAAAAATTTATATTTAAAATTTGTGTTAGACATTCTTTGATTGTAACAAGTAATTAAGAACATGCTTAAATTAGCACATTTACTGATATTTAAGGAATATTTTAAAAATCTATATAAGCATTTAAGCAAATAAATTCAGGAAGTCAATTATCAATAATACACAGAATAACAAATAAATTAAATCAGCTAATTATTCAGGTAATTTGTTATCTACCTGTAGAATGTATGTACCTGTGGAATACACTGAATTAACTGCAAGACTTGATGAAAGATCAGAAGAACAGCACTGAAAATACTGATGCTTACTACTACTATTTGATAGGCAGTCCTTTTCCATGCCTTTCAGTGCTGAACAATCTGTTGCAATTCTGTGCTGAAGTCCAACAGGTGCATGCCTACAGCCATTAAAAACTACTGGCTCCACATACAGGAGCTTCCACATACACGATGGCAGCTCTTCAATTAACCTTTCCAACAATCTTGTTAACATTTCCTACTCAAACAGACAACTATGAAAACATTAAATACCTTTCTTAAAAATAAATTGACTCAATTAATTTGAAACAGATCTCTGGGTGGGTATTTCACTTCTTTCTTCTCCACCTACATAATACATACATGCATTTGTATATGTTGCTTTGAGTACATTTGTACTACTTTGCTATGGAATACCTGCTCACAGATACAATTTCATATAAACAACCATATTTTAGTATAAATTCTAAAAATGAATAAAGCAAACCAAAGCTACTACTGCAGAGACTATTTACAAGAGCATGTCAACAAAAGCATGTCAACAGGTCAAGAGAGAATGGCCCCAAATTGAAAGAGAGTAGGTTTAGATTAGATATTAGAAAAAAATTCTCTACTCTGAGGGCGGTGAGGCACTGGAAAAGGTTGCCAGAGAAGCTGTGAATGGCCCATCCCTGGATGTGTCTAAGTTCAGGTTGGATGGAACACTGAGTAATAACCTTGTCTGGTGAGAGGTGTCACTGTCCATGGCAGGGGTTGGAACAAGATGAGGTCTCTGTTAAGTATTCACTGTCAATGCAATTAAAAGCTGTATTTTTATCAAACATCTGATTAGATGATTTTTAGGCAACAGAAACTATTATACTATTTCTTTGATGATAAGAGGTGTGTAAAAGGCAGTATAAGGTGTGGTAAAGAGAGACACATAGAACACAAGGAGTCTTTCTGCCTCAGACTCAGGCTGCACCCAGCTGCAATTTGGCTTACATCGATTTTATTAACGGTTGGCTGCAAATAGAGGAAATGTGACATATTCCCCCCAGAAGTGGAAACAGATCTTATTGGTATCTTTTATGTACATACTTTTCTTACACATTCAATCAATCTGCCTGTGACTCAATAAACTGTTACAAACCTTTCTTCAAGATTATTGCATAAGCATTTCTTACGCTTACTCAGTTTGTAGTTTGAATATTTATGCCACAGTTAACAAACTTATCTCTTTCTGTTGAATTATATTCTATTTTACCAAGCCATTACACTGATTTCTCAAATTTTGTTTGAATTTGCCTCTCATATTGGTAAAATATGCAGATTAAATTCATCATTCCATTGGCAATTAAAATACTGGGTCCAGGCCACTGTGGATCCACCAGTAACTACTGGGAACAGCTTTCATATCAGTTTGTTACCCATCCTGCAGTAGCTTCATATTCATATATCTCTAGTTTGTTTACCAGAACACATTGACAAGGTCAAGGTAAATGGCACCTCTTCCTCATCAATGGTAAGTTGATCTATCAACTCTACTCTACTTTCTACTTTATCAGAGAAGAAAACGGAACTGATTAGACACAACACATTGGCTGATCTCATTGTTGGATTGTGGGTCCTTAAAGAAACTGTCCCTATCCTAAAGAGCTTACTGTGAAGGATGAGGAAGCTGCATTCAATAATTTATGAAAATTATATGTTCCATCTTACTTCTTTTTCCTGTGATGTTGGCTTTATAATTACCAGAGGTTAGCTCCAATCAATGCTGGCCTGTGCTTAGGCAGGAAGGTAGGAAAATACTACTAATAGTTCTCCACTGAGAGCACTTAAAGGCAACAAAGGAAAATATAGACACTGATAACCAGGTCATCCTAGGCAGTTGCCCACAATCAAGCATATCCATATAACAGATGTTCCACAAAATATCTTCTCTGCTCTTCTTATCTTTGCAACTACTGAGCCAGAAATTCCTACTATTGTCTTATATTAATTACTGTCTTTTGACCTTGAACAGAACAGGAGCAACTAAAATCACTAAATCAATAAAGAAGAAGTCAGATACCCATTGGGTTATGTTTTTAGGAAAAAATTCAACATACTTGTATATTATTCTAGCACCAGGATCAAAAGGATCCTGGTAAAAAGACACCACCTTCCTTCTTTCCTCACAGAAGAAAATCTGTTCAGCAGCCCTAGCCCATCTAACTATCAAGAAATTCTTCCAGACCATATCTCTGGCATTAAGCAGGACCAAAACAATCACTGCCTGAGAAACATCTTCAATAACAGAGAAACGTCTTCAATAACAGTAATTTTACACTTCCTAATTACTCTGGTGTGTATCATGCTACTGCCAGACAACACTACTGACTCATTCCCAAAAATGGCTGCTGAATAAGCACCGTATCACCAAGAACTGTAGCAACACTATTAGACCTTCTGGATAAAGAATCCCTGGTGTTTCAGGAGAGGAGGATGTCTCTCTGCTGTAGTTAACATCACACCACCTGACACGTCCAACCTTATTAAGTGACTGGGGCCAGTCCCTGGGGCGTGACACAGTGGGACTGTGGCACCACAGGAATCTGGAGTCATCCTTCTCCCATGTCTAATGCTTCTCCACAAGCACTCTCTTAGGAGCCACAGACATCCCCAACAATATCTCACCAACCTTTCTGCTGTGGGACTTTGCTTAAAGGAGGGACAGTGACAACTAGTCTAGGAAGGGAATGACAATCTGTCACCCACAGCTTCTTTTTCCCCAACAGGAACAGAGAGGCCTTGGAGGTGGCATGGAAAACCTGAGCAACTTGGGGAACACATGAGGCCATTATGAAACATAGTAGAGGACTTTCACCACAAAACCCACATCACATCTGTTTCTATCAGCTTCAATTTTCTGTTCTCACACACAATAGGATGGTACTATCTAAACAGTATTAAAGCATACGTCTGATTTTATGGAAAATAAACCATGCCTTGCAGTAAACAAAGAACATCAACAAAGTTGCAGGGACAGAGCGCCAGAGATAGTAGAGCTCAGAAGAGGCTAGGGTCACTTCTCTGTAACACTTGCTTTGTTGAGCAGAAACCCCTTTGAATGTTAACCTGACAATTTGCTGCCAAATTTACGTTAATTTACCACTGGGCACAACCTGCTAAAGAAAAGCTTCCCAAGTCTGAACCAAACAAAGCCTGGACTGGGGCTAGAAATTGTGGGGAACAGACTAGATCTATGGATTTAGTACAAACATGGGATTCATGTTGTTCACCTAGGAGCAGAAGACCTGCAAGAGCTGAGGGGGATATCCTATGAATAACCACAACCACACTTGGAAAGTGAAAGGAAGAAAATATCTCAGTGAGGAGACCTGCAAGAAGTCAGGCACTGTAAAAATGGCTCAACTGCGATCTTGAGTGCCTTAACTTCTGATCCAGTGGATAATGCTTTCCTCAGAATTGAAAATAAATAGAATGCTGTCTGTCAAGATGCAGTAATTTCCTATGAGTAAGTCATATTATTCTGGACCAGCTGTATATAACAAGGCCATCCCAAAATACAAATTGTAATTTATTAATCCTGTCTAAGTAAAAGGTTTCCAGTAATACTGACAGCATTTGCTGTTCTCACTTCAATGAAGCACATTGCAAAGGATGCCTCGTCAGACCTACATATCTCTGTCACTCCAGAAGTCAATGCACTGACAGTTGTAGCAGAGGTGGATGTTAGAGGATATTGTGAGAGTGATTATGTAAGACAGAAAAGCAGATTTTTGGAGTCTCACTCCAGCAATGCAGAAATCAGAAGCTTCTAATGGAATTAGCCAAGAAAGGAACATCTCTTGTACACATCACCATTATCCCTTGGGATCCTAAAATTACTTGTGAGGAATAATCTCTCCAACTCACTCATAATTTTAGCACGCCTAAGAACTACATATCTTCAGTTCGCCTGTAATTTAAACTTCTTTCCTTCAACAGAAACACCACCTGACAGGTCTTAACTAAAAGTGAATGACAGCAATAGCAGCTTACTTAAAAGTGTAAAGGAAATGCATATTTATGAGCACCCAGAGTAATGGTTTATGGACCTGATAACTAAAGGTGTAATAATGTCTTGAAGGCATATTAGGAGACAGAATTTTACTTTCAAGAGCCAAACCGAGCTTCTGTCAGTGATGAGATGGGTGTTAAGATAATAGGATAGTCTGGCTAACCTTTAAATTTAATTTTCCAGACCTTCAACTCCATCCTTTTCCCCATCTGAAGGCTCACAGAAAAGGAACTACATGTGTGTGTATAGTAAAATAACAGCATCTTACTCCTAACTTTGGGACTGGACTTATTGCCTGACAGGTGAATTTCTGGAATCCTTCACAGATATTGCAATCTAAAATACACAGTGAGGAATAGCTAGGTTTTACTTCTAACTTTCTCCTTGGAAATACAAATTAGTCAAGTAACTTACATGTTGCATTTTTTCCAATAACTGACATCAGAGTGATGGTAATTATTTTATCTGAGACCCTTTGATTTTATTTCACCATTTTCATCAGGATCACTGCTCTGTTGATATTTTAATGAATAAAATCAGTTGGTTTCAGCAATAGCCTTACTTTGAACATCGTTATATTGTAAATGATTTAAATAGTGAAAGGCTTGTATTAGGGCAATCTATTCAAAGAATCAAGGGTTGCTCCCAGTATCCTTTTTTCCAAATCTTTATTCCACAGGATGATCTTTTAAGTATGTCTCTTGTAGGAAACGTACAAAAGATGGAAAGACCATTAAGGAAAAAATTCTACCATCTGTAAAACTATTTTATTAGAGCAGATAAAGCATGCAGCTACCTTCTATTCCTGAATCTTCCATAAAATTACTGTATGACCTTGGGAAATCTCTTTTCCTTACAAGACTTTGGTACTCATCAAAAACTCTTGAGATCCTAGTTTAATGGTATAATAGAAGTAAAAAACACTCATGAATGATATCCATTAGAGATGATTCTCTGATGGCTTATATTAATTTATTTTTAAAGATTTTAAAATTACATTTACAAATATAATGAGAAATAATTAAACAAGTACCTGAAAAAGTAACAGAATCTGCTACTGACCCTTAAATTCAATTTCTTATTCATTAAAAATGTGTGTTAAATATTTATAAACCCATGGACAATGCAATTTCAGTTTCTGGAATTAAAAGCATACAAAATTAAATAGAATTAAACAGAAAACTAATTTTAGCTACGCTTTGTTCATCACAAAGTGTATGTGGACATTGCTTTGATCACAAAGGTCCTATGTGCCGCCCCTGCCTTCCCTTGATGAAGTCCTTCTGTCCAGAGTCACCTACTGTGGTCTACCATGTGACACAGAACATCAGCCAAGCACCATTAGGTGGCCAGTGACTCGGCCTTAGTTCAACACCATCTCCTGGGAGGGAGTCCCGATGCAAACCATCAGAACAGAGAACCCCCCATCTCCCAGGTGGGCTCCCAGCAGACAGGACAGGCATTCATCTGTGCAGTTGAGAGTTTATTTGTAAACTCTCTGAATGGTCATCTATTGACATTCCTCAGTCTGGCTGATTCTGTTCCTTAAACACGTCAAAAAGGACACTTCCATTATACATAGCATGAAGAGGGAAAAACAGTCAATACATTTCTTTTTCAAAGTAATTTTTCAGTTCCTTGCAACCTAGAGGTTTGTCTCACATTTGGAATGAAATATTTTTCTGAATGTCTCATTTTGAAGATAGATGGATAGATACAAGAACATAGAACAACAACAAAAAAAGCCACACACCCTCCCTACGGCTCATTTTTTAACAGCTCCATTCCTCAGAAGAAAAGAGACACAGCATCACTTTCAGTAACAACGTGGTCCTTGTGACAGACATGCTTTTCCTAGAGCCAGAAAAAAAGCCAATGAATCTCACTATGCCAGATTCTAAGAATTTAGCAAAGGGTTTTTGCAAATGCAGAATAGAAGACACTAAATTATTAGAACAGTATTACAACATTTGAGTTCAAACACTGTTTAAATGGCAGTCCTAGTTGACACACCAGTGTGACATGTTAGTGACAAACAGTCCCCAGACATACATGTGCCTTCATCCCTTTCCACTCCAGGTGTTTGCTATAACCCACTCCAGTCAATAATGTAACAACCTATTCCAAGATTTACTGAGAGCAGAGCTCTTCCAATGTCCCCCATACTGGTGTACACTTCAAAGAGCTGCACAATTCTGTGGGGAAGATTTCAGTAACTGCTGTGCACCCGCATGAATCTCTTTCTAAATGTGAGAAACTAAGTTAAAATAATACTTGGCAAATGACTGATTTTGCATATGCTGTGTAACAAATAAATAGGTGGAGAAAGAAAACTCCACCTAAAAAAGCAGTGATGTATGCAGTGGAGATAGAACATACTGCCATGCCCTTATGCCACCACCTTTGGCACCTGCTGTAAACTGTTTGAAAATCTTCCTTTTTGCTAACTAAATAAAATATGCTCCCAGGTTCCTTGTCAACCTACAGACACTATGTATTTTTTTTTCTGTCACTCCCTGGAGATGGGCTAATTGCTAGAAGTATGTGGTATAAGCTCCTTTTAGATTCCTACTGAGATTTTTTGATGACAAAATGCCTGTGTCACATCCTACCACTGGGACATGCTGTAACAGCTAGGACCAATGGGCAACATAGACAATTTCTGTCTAAGATGTACTTACTACTAGACTGTTAAGTACTGCACTTCCGTAATACAAAGAACAAAAAGTGCAGCAACACCAAATGTACACTCAACAATTTATCAAAAAGTCCCCAAAACAAAACAAACAAAAGAAAACTATGTTGCGGAAATATTGCAATAGCTTCACCACACCATGTTGAGAGCACAGGCACTAAAAAACAAAGTTTAGTGTTATGATCAAAATGTGCTCCTTTTCCCTCATCTCTCTCCTTTCAGCATGAATTTCATGTTCTCTCAAAAAAAAAAAAAAGGAAAAAGCCTGTGAAATTCAAGATTATGTTGTCAGTTCTCCTGAAATCTTGATTTTGGTAAAAATATTCAGTATTAATTTTTCCACAAGTAAAACTTCAGTCAGAAAGTTATGGTAATCCTTCCAAATGCATTCTCTAGCTATAAATATCTCAGAAAGCTGTTCCACTTCACAGTGAAACTTTGTCCATATGGAACATATGACTAGGAAGGACTTGGTGAGCTACTGAAATCCAGTGCTTTGCTAGAGAAAGCACATGTGTCATTCTGTTTACTTTAAAACTGATCATAGAGAACGATCAGTTGGAAAACAAGTCAGAACTTTTAAACTTGGGTGGTTTTTTTTTTGGTTGCTTTGTTTTGTTATTTTTTTCTTTAGCCTACCAATAGGACATTACTTAAAAAGCTCAATCTCCTATTGGTAAGAAATTGCCTTCTGTTTCCTGTTATGTTTCTTTATGGAGAATTCATACAATTATGGACTGGATATATATGGACTGTGTCTTTCCCACGTGTTTACTTGGGAAGTTCCAAAAGGTACCATATTTATCTTAATTAGTGTTCAGCTGTGCTAAACAAGGCTCTTTTTGGTCTTCCCTAGCAGATCTTTCAGCATTTCTTTTAATTCATCTTAAACACAGAGGAGCAAAACAATACTCAGTACTTCAAACTCACTGGCCTCAGTACCCTATTTAATGGCTTTAATATTTTTTATCATTACTTAAATAAATACAAGGATAAATAAACTTTTTTCACAACCATGACTAATCACTAGGAACAAGGGAACCTTTCCTTTTAGAAACTAAGATTTCTAGCTGATAATTTGATATCACTGATTGTGAACTAGCTGGTCATCAACATGCACAGTTCTTTGATACCACTTTGGCCATAAACAACAAATGGTGAAGAAACATAATCAGCTTTTCCAGCAGCAAAATGTTATTAATTTTATCTTCATACTTAATGGATTGGATTTTGCTCCCAATTACAAGGATAAGCATCTGAAACAACTGCTAAATTCAGTAGTGTGATACCTGTCCTAAATTTCCACCATGAGAAAATCCAACCTTCCTACTTGCGGTCTCTTGACTGTAGGAAGTGTTTCTCTTCAGACTAAAAATTACCTGGAAGGTAGCTGAATAAAGCAAAAAATTTAACACTGAACTATGCTTTTAATTTATCTTTTTTCATCTGTGACAGAAATAAGATAAGGAAGACAATCCTCCATGGGATACGTTTTTTCTGCTTTTTTAAGAGCCAAAATGTTTTATTTTCCCTCTCCAAGGAATACATGAAAGTATTTGCCTCTTTGTCCTTTTCACAATGATTACTCATTAGAATTTGTTAATTTTCTCTACACAAACATGAGTTATATTTCCTTCTTTCATTAAATCATTTGGATAGAAGCTCTTTCATGGAGTATAAATGTTACAAGGTCTGTGGTTTTCCAAGCTGCCTATCAAGACACACAGAGCCTCCTGGATTACAAACATGAGTCTGACTTTCTTGTAATTCTAGCAATCTTTTCCATCTGGTATTGTATTTAACAGGTGGATTTTCTGAGACACTTCACACTATGTAAGTATGTTGAGGATTGTACCTTCAGTTCTATTTGATTTGCAATGTATTCAATGTTTCTCTCTGTGCATTCTAGTTTGTACAGTCCTCATCTACTCCAGAAAAGACAGAGAGGACTGCAGCAGATCTTTTCTGTAAAAGTATTTCTTCAGAGACAACCCCACTAGACATTTCACCCCACTTCTTTCCACTTCAGTACGGAAAACACCACTGTACTATACCTGAACATTATGGAAAAGGCTGTGCCAAAACCAGGACTGCATTCAGGTTTTATTAGGCTTTCCACATGTATGAAAGGCAACATCATTGCTCACTGAAGACATAAGGAAATGCCTCTAAAAATACGTGGATTTAAACAATTGTAGTGATTATTCATAAAGTAACAGCCTGCGGGCCTGATCCGACCTGCAGAGGCCACTGGATTGAAATCAAAACTGATTCTGAAAAGCTGAGGGAAAATTTCACAGGGCACGAATCCTTTTTACACTTCCTAATCTGTTTAATCTGCATGTTATATGGAATAAAGACTCATCCTAAACTCAGCTGACATGAGGCTTGGCTTTGCAAAGTGTTCAACAGCAATACTGGCTTATGGCACTTACTGGCTTGAGTTTTGCCACACACTTCAGTTCCTCCAGGATGCTGTCCTGGCTTTGATGTGTATTAGCTTAGTTTCTGCATGCAGCCAGATGATGAAGCAGATCAGGGAGTTCACTCAACTCACAAACTGCTCAGCACATATTTTATTACAAGCTGAATCAAACTGGCATGCAAACAGCTCTGTCATTCCAGAGGATGGTATATGATACACTGTGACATGGTGGCAGGAACAAGGAAAGAGAGGTAGGTATTGCTAAAGGTCAACTCTACCCTCTGAATATCTGGTTGCAGTTGCACCAATATATTAGACAGCATGAACAGCAACTGGAATTAAAGGGTATGCTCACTCCAATTGTTACAACAGTCCCTGACACGTGCCCACTGTTGCTCTCTCCCCAGTAATTCCTACACATGGCTCAAGAAGGAACTGAAAATTGCCTGGAGCATTTTCCATAAGAAGTGTGTAAGCAGCCACTTTGTTTTAGGGATAAAAGAGTTTAACAGTACCATCAGGGTTATATGACCTCTGTGCCAGCAAGAAGTACAATGCCTGCTTAACCCACAAGTACAGACATGAGTTATCAGTCCAAACTGTCACCCTTCACCTGTTAGAACAGAAGCCTGTAGAGATCATTCTTACACATCTCCACACAGTGCCTGCAAAAGGCCCCATTAACATTCTACTTTACCTTAAAACTTCTCCCTGCTCTTCAGTTCACAGGTGCCGCAGGCCCCTCAGGCCAGCAGAATCTTTCATGACAGCTGCAGAATCTTTCTGCCTGTGATGTGAACTGGTGAGGTACAAGCAGGAGATGCACTGCCACAGTACACAGCATCATGGCCAGGTTAATTAGCACTGATAAGAGACAGGTCAACTCAAGCACTGTGCTCAAGAGGCCCAAAGCTGAAGAGTTTAATGCACAGTTTAAGCTCAAGACTTATTCAAAACAGCATCAGTAAAGCTGGGCCATGCTCTTACCAGTATGCTGTAACCTTGAGCTGAAGGGACCATGTCTAATGCTGAGACACTGTTTCACTCCATATGCTAGCTCATTATCCAGCTCCTCTGTTTTGACTGCCAACAAATAATGATGTTTTTCAACACTTCTCCACTAGGAACTGAATGCACAAACATCGCATCATAAATGCCACCCAACATCTGCCAGGCAGTTCCCATCTTCCCATGACTATCACCTAGGCTGAACTTGAGCGAGTGATTTACTAACAATCTGTGTCACATTCTCTTACCTATCACACCCTAGATCATCCAAATACCAATGCTTATGAATGGCCCACGGGTACTTGGTTAAAATACCACAAGAAAATTATTTCTAACAAAAAAACCCTCATGCATTCTAAAGTTATTGTTACTTAGTTAATGAAAAATCAAATATTGCAACTGAGGATATCAGTTTTGGTACAAATTTTACAGCACCAATGCAAATATGCCAATAATGATATGATATTCACAGAAAATAAATGAATGAAAAGCCACTTTGCCTATCTAACAGGTGGTCAAAATTCTTGAAAATACTACTGTTCACTCTATTGAGTTATTCCAGAACAGTATCAGTAGCTTAGCTAAGCAAAATTCGCTCAGCTGGTCCCATAGTAAACAGGGTATCTTAACTGAGATAATGACAAGGACCAGATTTCAGGTAAAGTGTTTCAAAAATTAGGCAACAGATTAGTGACTTGCCTTATACTATCTGTAAATTCATTAACTGAAACCAGAGTGCTCAATCAGGGCAAATTATTTGTTTTCCCACATTTCATTTATTGTAGAGCTCTTTGTTCACTTCATGGTACTTTTCTGTACTGATTCAACTACTACACGAATGAAATATCTCAAAATAATTTTGAATGTGTGAATACTTGCAATAGTGCTTACTTTAATCAGGCTTCACAATCAAATAAAAGCTAGTCACATGCTGTTTGAGATTTCTGTAACTGTAATTCAAAAGCAAATGCCTTTTCTTATTTTTATTCTAGCAGTTTGAGCTTTAGAAAACCATTCTCCGTCTGTCCTGCAAGTTCTTTTCTTATCCAACACTTTAAGCCTGCAAGGAACATGTAGAGCCGAGCAGACAATCCCATAAATAGTTCAAGACCTTGAAAAGCACAATGTAACCAGTTCCTAACTTTCTCCCAAAATAAGGCATAATATAAGCAAAAGCTTCTACTGAAAAGAAAAATATTTTTAATACAATCCAGTTACAGAAATCCATGAAAACACACAATTAATGGACTGCATGATAGCAATCACCAATGTGATTCATTACATTCAAATCATTACAAAAGCCAAATGACTGTTCTGTGGTCATGTTTTCCCTGAACATGGACATCTAACACGCTCTTTTAAGACCATAAATAGGTGCAATACCTGATGAACTACATAATGCACATGGTCACATCCTGAAGCATAAAATACAAAAATCCCTTCAGATAAACCTTTTGACTCGATCTGAGGTGACTCATGTCTTTCTTCTTAGATCATTGCCCCTGCAAAGCTTGTCAGACTCCTTGCTGCCTTCATTCCTGCTAGCCCAGATCAGGGAGGAACAGCAGAGAATTAACAGCCCACCACTTTCCATGGCTGGACAAAACTTAACTGCACCCAAAAAAAACCCAGAGCTACTTCTCATAGCATTGCAGCTAAAGAAATGCAGTTACAACTATGGATTATGTTCACCTTAAATAATCTATCAAGCACATCTGGAAGATGCACCTGCACTGGGCATTTCATTCTCATGCCTGCTCCACTGCTTTGTTACGATGAAATGAGAGGAAATCCAATTTGTAGTTCACTGCCCAGCTCTCCTTGCATTTATAAGCACATGCACCACACTAGAGAATGTGTATATATGAACACTGAAAAATTATGTCTGAGATTTTTTAGAAATTGGTGTCTAAAATTAGATCTACATATTCACACTGAGATGAGAGTACTTTGAAGTCCAGCTTTCACATGTGAGCTAAGATTTTCAAAGCCTGGTTAAAGAATTTCTAAAAATGTTAAACTGCTCTGCCTCTGAATGTAATATATACATGCTTATATGTGTCTATAGTGAAAATTTCATGTATTTTGTAAAGGATTATAAGAGTTTCTTCTCAGTTGACTTTGACTGCAGGAATGAATTCATTGAAGAATTGAATGAAACTGAGAGCAAGTACAAACACAAATATGTAACATTGCAACAGCCCTGTAGACATCAGATACCCTACAAGAATTGCAAGTGCTTGAAGCAACACCACACTGAAAGCAAGTTCAGCAACTGGAAACACGTCAAATTTCACTCTCATTTACAAATATAACAAATTTGTAGCAACTCCACTGAGTGAAATAGTGATATTGTTGATGAGATTAAAAAAAGAGCAGACTATGGGCCTCCATCTGTATCAGAGTACTGAACAGGCGTAGTATGAACGTACAGTAAAAGTAGTATAATCAAACAAGCTCAAAGAGACTTTTGCTGTGCAGAAGGGATGGGAACCTAGGGTTTAGATACACAATCTCTCTCCTGAGCTTCTCTTCAGGGTGTGTGAACACACTCCCACAGTCCTCTGGATCTGCAGCCACCCCTCTCATTCTTGCTCAGATGGAGTCTATGTCTCAGCCCAACAAATGAAAACTAAATATCCTCACAAATCTAAGTACATATCCAGATCTACCATCACCTTTTATGCTCTCAGCCAAGGCAATAAAACATAGCTCTGCTGCTTTGGACTTACAAAATATGTGATCACAAGCTGCATGTGCTTAAAATCCATCATCAGTTTTCACAGAACATATTTAAAACATCCCAATCCTCACAAAATGTGGATCAAATTAGTATAGCCAGACTAGGCTTTGCTTCACAGCAGTGTTTTCATCAGCTGCTCCTGCTTTAGTTTCCAGAAAGTGATTCCACTGGCATAAAATTAAAATCATAACTGCACTAACTGACCAAAGGATGTAGTTCATTTTTTTGTGACACCAGAATTCATTCTTCATAAAACCTCCTCCCAAAAAAAAGGAACTACACATAGTATCAGTGGCCTATCACTGTGAAGCACGAAACTCAGATTCCAAAACTTGCCAACAGTCACACATAATAGCAAAAAGAGGGTTTTTTTCCCTACTTCTCTTTAATACGTGCTTAGTAATAGATTTTTATTAAAAAATTCAAGAAAGTAAATGTAATGTTCCATATGCAAAAAAAAAAAGGGTACACCAAACTGCTTACTTTTTGGGGGTTTTTTCCACTATAAATACACAGTAGAAGACCTTCTGAGTAGACATTATTTTTTTTGTACTTTTCCCCTCTCCCACAGTAAATAGGTGACTAACATTAAAATAGGGGAAAAAAAATAAGACTAGTTAAAAATATAGACTGGAGAATTTTTATGCCATTGACATCTGTCCTGCTACATCTTTGCTCATGGCAAAGGAGGGTAATCTCAATGATGTAGATGTTGCCTTCTGGATCCATGCCTTTTCTTAAAAGACAAAAGATAGAGGAATTGCTGTTTTGTGACAAATGGGGAAATTTTGAAATTTTCAGTACAAATTCAGTCCAAACATTTTTTGCTGTTGCTGTTGCTGCTGTTGCTGTTATTTCAGAAATTATATCCAAAATTTTCATGCTGATAACATCTACCACATTTCAGATAAAATATGCAACATATTTCAAATAAAAGTAACAAAATGTAACATTTCCCCTTTTTTTAAGCTGAAAAGGAAGACTGATAGCGGCCAAGTTTTTTTGAGTATGCAATGGTACTACTCAGGACAAGGAAGATACAGGCACACTAACTCTAAAAACACAGAGAAGGTAAACAGTAACAGAAAACACAGAAAAGGTGAGGTGGTAGAGAGTAAAGGCAACTCTTTTAGCAGTAGGGCAGGTGGAAATGGCAACCTGCCACAAAAAAGGCTTCTCTGGTGACAAGAAGGCAACAGGTCTGCGCTCCAGCTGGTAGGTGGAGGTGGGAACCCCAGAGATGTTCATGCTGCCACTAGTCCCCAAGCTCCTCTCCATCTCAGGGCTACATGAGAGCACAACCTGGGCCTAAGATGAGGCATCTTTCTTCTAGACAAGTCACCAGTCTCCACACCAAGGCATTTTGAAAAGGCCCAGCTTTACCCACAAAATTTTACCTGCTAGTTCAGGTGGGCACCGCTCTCTCCACCCCTGTGCTGCCACGGCAAGTCTCAGGACTCTCCTACCCAGTCCCCTTCCCTACCCTATTGCTCCACATATGTGATGCCAAAGAGCACCACCTCCATCACCAAGTCACCGTGCTCACTCTACCAAAGTGAGTAGCTCTGTGCTTTCCAAAACAAAAAGAGAATGTATTTTCATTCATAACTCCTTCCCAGAGGATGTGAGAAGCCTTATTTGCTCCAAAGAACCCCTGGGCTATGCCTATATAAGCTCCAGCCCCTAAAAGATCAAGCTGGTAAGTCAGGAGATACAGAGACAATAGGTAGACCTTTGAGTCTACAAATTGACGGTTAAATGATTGGCAAACAACCTCTCTCCATGAAAAATTATGCTACAGCAACACAATAGTAACGGGAGCCAAAAGTATGTCTATTCCTGATTTGTAGACCAGGTTTTAGTTATGCTATAATCCTCTCAGTATGCCTGCTTAGGATCCCACAATCACACAAGTCATGTACACTACCCACAAATCCTGCGGCTTCCATGCCGAGCAAGCGACACACCAGATGAAGAAGGATGGAAAATATACATGTGGAATTGTTCTGGGAACTTAAAGCACACATAACAGTAAACAAAGCAAATATGGTACAAAACCTGTTGCTATTTTCACAGCATTTGTGGAGCAAAGCTGCATAAATGCAGAAGGATGCATACTGCCTAACACCTTTCTTCAGATTCCAGCAAATTAAGCACAGCAGCACAAACAGCAGCAGGGAGAAGGAAACACTCTGCAGAAGAGCTTCTCTCTTTGCTGCTGCACTTACAGGTATGTATTTGGGTATGTGAGTGAGAGATGAATAGGAAGTGTTAAAATTACTTTTCCTCATATCTCTTCTATAGTTTTAGCAGCTCATGGAGATTTAAACAGGGAGAGATCCCTTGGTGCCATCCTCCCTCCTCCAGGCACAGCAGAAGCCAGTTTGAAAAGGTTGCTGTGGTTGTCCCCTGTCCACTTGGGGATAGGCTTCACGAAGCCATTGCCAGATCGATCTGATAACTAAAAGACTGCCTCTGCTCCCCACTGAGAAGGCAGTGCCACTGTCAGATACTGGAACACTAGCTTAAGTGGCACTACAGACAAATTTTGGCTGGTGGCAGGAGAGATGGCTGAAAGCCAGCTGCCAGAGAAGAGCAGTATCAATCTCTGTGCTGGGGGAATCCTCTGAAAATGCTACTGAAGCAAACAGCAACCACTAGCGGCACAGAGGCAAACAAGATATGAGTGATCCTGTTCTCATGGAGAAGAGAAAAGGCAAACGGCTGAACTGAAGTAATCAACATGAACTTGAACCATGGCACAGGGCAAACATGTGGCACGCCGTATGGAAACTCAGAACAAAACAGAAAGCTTGGAACAAAATGAAATTAAAAATCTGCTTCCATTTCAAATTACTCCACTAAACATCTAACTGAAAATTGTGTTGGAAGTTGATATGACTTTGTGACATGTTGTTCTTGAAGACTGCCATTTTCCATCAAAAAAAGGTATGAAAAATGTTTCAATCTGGTTACCTTCTATCCAGCAAGGCTAGAAAACGTTAAGTTGTAAGCTAAAAAATAACAGTACACCAGTAGTCAGCAGGAATAGCTGTTCAGTCAGCATCTATCATAATGTTTTCAACAATCCACAGATACCAAATGCCTGGAAAAGAAGGCCGGCAATCACTCCAAGCATGGATTTTGAGCCTTAAATGCATTTGATAAATTAATTTTTTTAAACACAGGCCCTGCACAGCCACACTTTGTTTACTGTTTCTAGATACAATGTACCTCAGAAAGGGTGACCAAATGTTCATCTCCAAAACAAATGACCCTGGAGCATTAGGGGATTCTGTGTTCTGAGGGATCATCTCTTAAATAGCTTCACACCAAAACATCACTGCAAAAGTACCTAAGCTGTCAAATCTAAGTCTTAAAGAATGACTACATTTAAAAGAAAAATCCTTATGCATAATTTCTAATAAGTACCTAAATGAAATCAAGCCAAGAAGAATCAAGAGGAGTTAAACTGAAGATTCTAGAGCACCTCTCCTATGAGGAAAGACAGAGATCAGAGAGTGTTTACCTAGGAGAAAAGGAGTAGGCTCAAGGAAGACTTCATCAGTGTAAATAAATACTTGAAGGGAAGGTGCAAAGAAGACAGAGCCAGGCTCTTAGTGGTGCTCTGTCACAGGACTAGAAGCAACCGGCACACACAGAAGCACATAAAAAATAAACCTTCTACTTTGAGGATAGTCAAACACAGGAAGAGAGGTTGTGGAGTTCCTATCCTTGGATATATTTAAAAGGCATCTGAACACTGTTCAGGGCAACCAGGTCTAGGCAGCCCTGCTTGAGCAGGGCAGACGGATGAGCTGACCTCCACCGGTCCCTGTCAACCTTAACCATCCTGCGACCATCAGATGAATGACTACCAGCCATGCAAAACTACAGAAGAACAAAAAAACCAAGAAGTAACGACAAAAAAAGAAAAAAAAAACAAAAAGAGACCACTTTTATACTCATTAGGGCAATATTTGGGATATATATAAAATAAATATAGGTGAATTTATATATATTTTATTTGTCAATAATACACCTAAAGGCATAATGAGACTAGAGGGCTTACTCTACCAAGCTCAGCTAGCAGGCCTGAAGATAGCCCAAAATGGTTGCACATAAAACTCAAACACACCTGCAAAATTTATTTAAAATTGTATTCATACATTTTCAAACTCCCCCTCTTACATTCATAAAGTTCAGAGAACTATTTTCCATTGGCAAGATACAGTGGTATCAGTTAATGACCAGAATGGGAGCTGAAATAACCATCATCAGAGCAAAAGGCAGAGCTCAGTCTATTTGTGCTCTCTGTCCTCTAAGGAGTATTACAATCACAGAAACACCTCCTAGGTTATGTAGTTTATTTGCCTGCCAGTATGAGATTCTTCCCTACAATAATTTTTAACACTTGCTTTCGCCAAGTTAAGGGCAATGTGTTGCATCTAAAGAAAATGAGCTTATTATGAACCCCCTCCATATTTTGCAGTACCCAACGGATGATGCTGCAGCAGTGTATAACAGGGAAGGTGCCACATTTTTCAGACAACACACCAGGCCAAAACTGCCAAGTCAGCAACAAAACAGCACCTCTGAGTGCTGGACCCAGTACTAATACTCCTAGCACCTTGCTATAGCACTGTGTCCTCTCCCCTGCTCAAGGCACAGCTGATCAGTCCTGGCATCTCACAGCTTTGAGAAGTCCAACCATGCCACGCAGCAATCATGTACAAGAAACAGCACAAGCTGTGAAAGAGTGGGAGGCAATTATTTGAGCTTTCTACTGAAATAAAGCATTACCCCTGCCCTGGTCTCTCCAGGGATCCTGCTGTTCACCACAATTTCACCCTGCAGAAGATTTCAAAAAACAACTCCAACCATGGTCATCTGAAAGTGTTCAGAAAAAAACCAAAAAAAAGCAACCGTAAAAGTGGTGGTTGAAAAACAAGTGACTATTATGAAAAACAAGTGGAGAAAATGCCAAAAAGCTGATACAGTCATCCTCTATCCAAGCACCCAGTTACATAGGATGAGTTGTCTCAAAAACAAGCTGCAGGGCTCCCATTTGTCACTAAACACACTTGAGTGAAATATTTGTGGTGTCATCTTCTACTGGACAACAGTTTCCTTGCAAGGTTTTCTACACAAAACCTAAAAAACCCAAAAGCAGAGAGTCCATATTTTTAAACATTCTTCTATTGCATCTGCTTCTCATCCAAAAAGGCACTCACAAGCTTTCAGCCACGTTCCTCACAGAATGAGTCCAGGAAATCAGCCACACAAACTGCCCAAGATTAGGAAACACAGACCACTCCATACCTATCTAAAACAAATTAAATACAAAATCCCTTACAACTTGATGAGAAGTTGAAAAGACCACTAAAACAGTTAAAATAATCAGGCAGCACTAAAAACATTAAGACATGATGAAATTAAGACTGTTCACATAACCATAGCTCTTTCATCTTGAGAACGCACATGGTAAGCAACTTTTTTCCCCCTTGTTGTTTTCTGCATATTTAAACAGATATGTGTGCTTAGCAACTGTAAAACAAAGTAATTTACTTACGTAACTGAGTACAGATTAAGGTATTTTGTTTTATATATAAACTTTATATATAAACTTTCAAAATACTGTGACTCTTTATTTAACATACAGAGACAGAATCCTCACATATGGATTTCAAATATCACACACCTTTGCATTTAAACAAAGAGGGATTTGCATTTGCTATGTAAGTATTTATGTGAAGGTACATGTGTGCACGTACATACTCTGTATATATGTTACCTATATATATAGTAGGTAAGGATAGAAAAAGTCCTAAGGAAAAAAATTAACATGTTTAAAATATCCATTAGTGCAAGAATAAATGCAGTAATATAATGCAAATATTTGTAACATTTGGTGCATCAAAAAATTGTTATGAATGAGGAAAGTATCTTGTTAGAAATGCCCATATACGAAATTAGAGACAAACAGGAAAATCATGAAAGTTCCAACAGTTCAGAAACATTGTGAAGCCACTTCACTGCAATATTTCATTAATGTTTCCAGACACACAGCATATACTTTATCTGAAGTCACTTGAAATACTGTCTTCATAAAGCTGAATTAATTACTCAACAGCATATACAAAATAAAGTTTTTGAAGAGGAATGCTACATTTTGTTACACTAGTGAGCCTTGCTGGGGAGGAAAAAAAAAANNNGGGGAGAAAAAAAAAAAAAAAAAAAAAAAAAAGTTTTGTTTTTATTTTTACCACACCAACTTTTCTTTCAAACTCTTACCTATTTGTTTCCTGTACTGGTCAACAGGAGTCCTTGATGTAGAGGCATCTTTTCTACCCATTGTTTTCAATCCAAAAATCACTGTCAGTATCAGAAAAAAAAAAACAAAACAAAACAAACCCCACATTATTATTCCTAAATAAATTACTAACAAAATCAATTGCTTATAACATCAGAAAAATGGTAACAAGCAACATTTACATGATTATACACAAAGACATACGCCTTCCCAGAGTACAATGAGACACTGGAGTTAATCATCACTATTCTGAAGACTATTAGATACATTCTAAACATACCTTTTTCTCCATTGCATGGATTATTAACATTACAGAATGCCTGTTAGTTTGAATGAAAATAAAGAAAAAAGAAAGGATTTAAACTGATTGCACTGTAATTCAGCATTTGGTACCACTGAATTACATTCCTATATAATTTGTTTCTTTAGTAAACCAGGGAATGAATGTAGCATTGTGAGCTGCTTCCATTATTGAAAATACATTTACACCACACACAGGAGTCAGAAGCAGGACTAGGCTGTGTGCATCCACAGTTGAAATTGCTCAGGAAAACCACCTGCAGACACAGCCCTCCAGCCACCTTGAGAAAAGAGAGAAGCAGATACCTAAAACACAGCAACCCCACACTCTCCTATCTTCCTGCCATGGGCTGCAGATTATCTGTGAATGAAAAGGAAGTGGAGAACAAAAACTGAGACCTGGGGCCTTATGCATTTTACACCTCTCAGGCATAGTATTGATAGTTTAAATCACCTTCATTGCATTTAAGTAACAACCATCCTGACTCTCGAATTGGGATTCTCATGTTGCACAGTCACGTTGCACACGTCCTCACAAGGAGGCAACACTAGGATTTGCACAAGGAACTGCATAATCATCCACACAAAGACGTTCTTTCTGGTATATTGGTGCTTCCACACCATTCATGTAACTGAAGAAGCATCATCTGAACAGTGCTCTAGCAAATTCCTGATGTATCTTTTAACATGAAAAACCTTACGGTTTCATATTCATGCTTCATAGGTCTGCCACTCAAGTGGTAGATTCTACAAACAGGCTCATTTCACCTCCTTTTCCTTGGCTAAGAAATAACTGGCCGTTACAGTCATGCTTATTGTTCAAAACACTAGGACTGAACCATTTTGGCTGGGCTGAAGACATTACTCATCACGGTGATGATAAGCCCCACCATCTGACTGCCTCTACAACACAAGAGTCCCAACATCAACACCCATACTCACGAGGGACTGACGTTTTCAAGAAGTGTCAGATTTACTGCTCAAGCACAGAAGACGCACAGCAGCCAACCCCTGCCTTTCCCCAACTGGCCCTGGTGAGCACCATGCCGAGGGCAAACTGTGGCTGAATCATCCTGGGTAGCCACAAACCATGTGCAGACTGTGCACATATGGCTGTGGAGTATCTGCAAGAGTTGTACTTTTCTGTCAGGCACAACCAGCTGTGCTACAGCAAGACGAGCATCCCTGGTCCCTGCCAAGGCACGCTTTCTGGGAAGTGCAGCCCTGGAAAGCACTGAGATGCCAAATCACGACCCAAGAAGCATGCCACAGCACTGCTGAACACCACTGCCAGCATCCCAAATTTAAAGCATTCACCATTATCTTCTCCATAGCTTCAAATATGATTTAAAATACAGCTGCAGGAATGATGTCCACCAGTTATCTGTGCATTTTAAACCCACAAAACTTATTGTTTTATATTTATTTATTCTATAGGAATTACTGGCATTTAATGTCACGTGACAAATTCAGGCTCCTTTATTTCATTTGTGGAACACAGGGCATAAAATGAACTTGGACGCTCCAAAGTCAGCAACTTTTTAAAAAATGTATTCATGAATAATAGCAAGGTAAAGTGCCACTAATTTTTAATCTGAACTGAAATTCAATTATAGTGTTCTAATTTTTCCATACGTTACTTTGGTTGAATTCAGAGAATACTCCCTGTTTTATGTAAAACATGTAAGCAGTGAGCTGCAATTCACTGGGTTGTGTTTCTTTCCCCCTCTATTGTGTTTCACAGAAATTCTCTAGACTGGTTTGTATTTCATAACATTCACATCACAATAATTAGAATGGAAAAATAAAAGTACTGTTTGAACTTTCAGCTAATTGAGGAGGTAACATTTTTACACTGCAAAATGAGTTCTTGGCTTTTTTATGCCACTGTTAAGAGACTGTTTTGACTCTCCTTTTGCAATTTCCATAGTCTACTAATGGTTTATAACAAAACATCAGCTGTGAAAAATGTTTGCAGCATTAGCAATGCCAACAAAACAGCAGTAGAAAACAGGAAAAAATTATTTCCTGACTTAAAATAAGCCACAGAGATACTCACATTATCCTTCGTGGCTCAGTGTCACCAACTCTCGCATCTAGAACCCCAAGTCCTTTTTGTTCTTCAAAGGGATGCAGCAATCACCATTCACTTCCACTGCTTTCATGGTTACACAGCAAATGCCTGAGAAACCCACAGAGACCTTGGCACACAGAGCCCAGTGTCTAGTAAGACAGCTATTTGCATAGAAGATCAGCCACAATTTAGAATGTGTTGTGATAGATGTGGAAAGGAAATAATAGATCTATATCAGCATGTACGAAACTGAGATTGTTTTCACAATTTAATTCCTCGGGGACTACGGCTCATCACCTTCTCTTGTAAAGAATCCCACATTCCCCAAGGAGGCAACTTACCATGAGCTAGACTTAAACTAAAATATGGATTAATAAGAGGTAATATTTATTATTTATGAACCTTGCTGTAGGAATGGTTTTCAATGCAACTTTCTAACCATTTCTTGATAAAGCAAAAGCCTGAAACCTCTGTGAGTTACAAAACTAATTCTCTTCATTTAAAACAGGAGTGGTCATCCTACAATAACTGATTACCTTTACTGTAAAAGAAATTTACCCTCAGGCCTCTGACCCTTTTGCTGCTTCTGACATCAGCAAACAGAGTATCTTGCTTCTCCTGCATTTCTTTGCCAAACCAAAGAGATAGGCAGCATGCTGTGCTGCATGCATGCCAAGCAGCCTTCAAGTCCCTGAAGTTTTAATGACTACATAACCATTTAAAAACATGTAAAGGAGCTTGTTGCTACTCCTTTTACTGGCTACTGAAAATACTTGAAAAGTAATTTCTGATAATATGAAAGCAATTTGAGCCATCCTCAGCTTTCAAGCTTTTTTAAAAGATGGTTTTAAGAAAACAAAGCAAGGCCCCAATGAATGATTTTTTCGTTTATTTCTGCTTCAGAGATGTTGCAAGATTGAAAGACATCTTTGTTTTTGTGGTACCCTTCACTGTTTTCACCCTCTCTGGCTTCCCCTCTAGCAATTCACCTTTGAAAGTTACACACTCATAAAAACATGATTTTTTTTTCTTCTTTTCCTCCTAAGCAATAGCTGATAATTAAAACACATAATAAGTTGCTTATTATCACCCCTACTGTCAATAGTGTTTTGTGAGATTAAAAACAGTCCTAAATTTCCATTTCAGGTCTGGCTACACTTTAAATCCCAATTCACTGCTCTTGATGTATACACAGCATTTTCTACACCAATTAAAAAAAAACCGAAGCAATTACTTTAAGGAAATTGAAACGAACTATGAATGACTTGAGAAATACTACTAAAAAATAAGAATAGGATCTATATATACAGAGATTGCACTTTGTCCATTTGTACGTTATTGATGCAATACAAGTGATTAATTAACAGTGATAAGCCTTAAAATGTAAATCAGTAAACACTTAACCATTTTGCATATCTGCATGTGTACAAACTTTCTTAGCAGGGATATTTGATAGCATGTCTGCACTCTCCAACAGTAGGTTGCTGAAATATTAACACTGGGTGCATTAAAGAAATAATCAATGAAGTGACTGGTTTTGTGGCTAAAATATAGCTAGTCAGCTGAGAGAAAAGCAAGTAAAACTTCAGGACAGAAAAGAACCACTACAGAGTGTAAAGCTACTGGACCAAGTCTTTGGCATCTGCATATATGCAGAAGTTCCTCATCTTTAATTGCAAATAGACATCTACCTTAAACATAACTCCTTTTTTGTTTGTTTTGTTAGATATAATGCAACATACATTGAACTCATAAAGTGAGTAGTTTTTAAAATTATTCAAAGATGCTATGAAAACTTAATGATATCATTGAAGGAACTGGTCTTCTCCCAGTTAACTCCATAGCTGATAGTTTAGTGGATTATCTGATATTAAAATATTTACAAGTTACAAGAGAGTAAAAAAGGCTTTTATCCACCCCAGGTAAAATTCAAGGAGCACATGAGATCTCTGCAAAGATCAAGTTATCCCAAACTACTGGCAGCACTACATTTAAAGTGGGAAGCCATCTGCATATTTATCATGCATATTTTGGAAATTGTTGCTGCTGGTTATTATAATTGGTTTTTGTTGTTGTTGTACTGCTGAAGTACAGTAACTAAGGTCTGTCTACACAGGAGTGGAAGCAGCCTGCAAGCCAAAATCGCCATAATAATGTAGATAAATTATTTAACCATACCATAGGCAAGAAAAAGAATTTTAGAATCTTTACTACTATCACTACCTTAAAAAAAACTACAAACAAAATACATTCATGCATTTTGTATTTATTCATGCTTTTGGTAAGCCTTACAGTAGTCTTCCATTCCTCTGGCAAGTCTCTCTCAAAGAATGAGGCTATTATTTCAAAGGAAAGAGTCCCCTGCCCACGCTGCTTCTTGTAGAATCTATCTCTGCTTTATCTGGGGATTTATTTATTTTTCTGTTAATAAAAGGAATGTAATACTTCTTTACTTAATTTAACCTTGAAAGCAGCAGAGGTGATTTAAATTTAATTAAATTTAGGAAAATTAATCAAAAAGGCAGGATCCATAACTCCAGTCACAACAGATATTAAAATAATTTCTACTTTCTACACAAGGACAACAAACACTGTACCACATCCCAAGATTCAAGAGATATAGCAACTACAACTTTTACTCAGACATATATCAGGCTATTTCATAGCTTCATGTAAGCACTAGGAACAAAACAGACATAATTACTTCCAATTAGTACCCTCTGCATTCTAGGAAAAGGAGCACCTCTGTTATTTTTTAGCTATACANCTACAACTTTTACTCAGACATATATCAGGCTATTTCATAGCTTCATGTAAGCACTAGGAACAAAACATTACTTCCAATTAGTACCCTCTGCATCCTAGGAAAAGGATATCTGTTATTTTTTAGCTATACAGTACCTACAAACTGCATGAAATTAGCTCTGCATTTATTTAACAAAAGTAATGAACAGGTAATAGTTCATAGGAATTTTGAGCATATTCTCATAAATGTTTCAAAATCCTAAGGCAATATATTCTGAAAAACTAATTTCATCAACAACCCAGACTAGTTCCACTAAATTTCAGGAATGTAACTAAGGCACACAAGATACACAGGAGGCCATCTCCACTCCCTTTGCAATGGGTCAAGAAAGAAACGTAACAGTTAGAAATCCAAATCACTTCTGGCAATCTTGCTTTGTTATTAGGTTCCTAAACCTCCTCAGAGTGCCTAAAATTTGGTGGGATTATTTGCACCCAAACATCCGCATTTTCTCATCTATTGAAGAGCCTACATATTCTTGCTAAACATAAAATGTTTTTAAACATCTGAAGAGTTGAAAAGATTATCCTTAAATGTCCTCCCAGTTAGGAAAAGAGTGAAAATTTCAAGGGTGGTAAAACCTTAATAAGATTTTTTAAAAGGACTTCATATTTATGTAAAATTGCTTTCTTAAGAAAAATCGGCTATTAAAAATGTTAAAAGGTTCCTTCCATTCCCAGAAGAATGTCTCTGCTTCTACAGGATGAAAATGTAGTAGGCTAAAACACACTTATAAAAGCACTACTCACACAGAAGAGATCTATTTAACAATTGTTGCTATTCTTGCTTTTAAAAAATAGGAAATTTTGCAGAAGAATATTCCTAACTTGTTGATTCTATGCACCGTACATTTTGTGTTCATTATTAGGTTGTTATGCCTTCAGAACAAGATTCCCTACTTCAGAGATGAGTAGAGCTATAGCATGTGTGAAACATATATTCAACTTAATGTGAAGACAGATCTTCATCTGAACAAATGGAAAATTCCAAATATCCAAAGAGGAACTTTATTTTCCCGATTTTTATCAATCTATGATGGCACTGATCTGTCAAGAAAATATCCTTAAAGAAGTTAATGAAGGAAAAAAGCATACACGTGGCTCATTTCTGCCTTGCCAGACAGTTCAAAATGTAGTACTTCAAAGAGAGAAGAGTAATTTCGGCTAAAGGGAAAATGACACAATAAATTATACCATATGCAGTATTTCAGAACAACAATCTTCAAAACAACAGAATCTGCCTAAACTTTTTGGGGGGGAGTGGGAAGGACATGGGACTATGGCAGAAATCAGAGCTAAAAAGGAAAAAACAGACATCCAGACCACCCCATTGCCCAGAGGCAGATCCGCTGAGGATGGATACAGCTTTCATGGCAGCACCTGCAGATGCTGTACAGATGCCTCTGTGGCATGAGGTGTAGGGAGGACATCACCACCACCACCACCACACAAAACAGTGAAGCACAGCCCTCTGCCCTCAGAGTTAAAAGTTCATCAAGAGCAACAATGAGAAACAATTATTTGCTCCGTCAGTAATTGACGCGACACTTTTACAGTTCAGCTAAATCTCAGCAATTTTACTCCCTCTTTGATCCTCATCACATACCCCTTCAGCACTCATTTCCTTTGATAAAGTAAGGACTAATTTAAATAACAGGTATAAAGCTAGAGGCCAAAGACTTTAAATTTCAGAATCAGCTAAGTCTGCCTAAGCACTTCACTTCCAATAAGTTATGAAGCTGTCATTCTTAAATTCAATATTCCCGTATGGTTTTACCAAAATCTTATACCAAAATCCTAGACTGTTTTGCCCTCCTAGGTGCTAAAGCAAGAGAAGACTGACTTCTTTCCCTCTTTTAAATAAGAAATTAAGCTCTCTATTCTCCCTTCTCTAGTTTTGGGAACCGACAAAAAATTTGTTTTTCCTAAATGCTACTTCTTTCCCGGGACTGCCACAAGCCATGGCCTTGCTATAAGCCTGAATGCTTTAATTATATACACTTGTTAATTTCCCATTTGTAGATTTTTAAGCTTAGGCTCATTTTTGATGGAAATGAAATTCTGATTTCTTCCTCAAGTGAGAAGTACTTAGGGATTATCCTTCCCTTTAGTATATCCATCTTAAAGTACAGTTCTCAGCCATCCAGAGAACAGTATTTCAAAAAGTTTTCAATATTGCAAAATGAGATAATGACCTTTATTGAAAATAAATCTTGAAACTTCTAAAGTTATTCACACACAAAAACTGACACAGGTAGCAATCTCATACTTATGCTTCTGTTTTTCTGGTGCCTTTCTTTTCACTTGCCTTACCTTAAGACTACTAAAACCACAAGACTTCAGAGTAAATTACTTACAAACTGAAATAGTTTTTTTGAAGTAATATATCAAAACAAGACAGTTTGAAACTGCTGGAATTTTTTCTTACTTTTCATGCTCTCACACTGTTTATAAAAAAAACAAAGCTTTTTGAAGTACGTGAGTCTGTGTCTCAGCTTAATTTTTCTCCATTAATGCTAATACTGATATCCTCTTTCCTTGAATATGTCTATCATTTAAGCAGAAATGCAACACTCAACAAACAGAATTATCTTAATAGCTGAAAACTAGAAGAGAAAACAGCCACAAATAAGCCATGCAGGCACAAATGTGGGAGGCAGACAGATATGCCCTTGTGTAACATCTATCTCTGTAGTGTAACACAATGTCCCATCACACTGCTTCAAGTCATAGTAATTGCCAAAAACCGGTCACCATATTTATGGCCTAATGATTGCTTCCCTTCTTATCCTGAGCAAGCCTGCAAAAGTTGAAAGTACTCTATAAATGACAGCAGCAAATAATACTTCAGCCCACATAAACCTAACTGTAACACTTCAGCAAATTAGTTCCATTACTAAACCTGGTGTTCAAAAGGACTTAAAGGGTAATCTCTCCATCCAGCATTCAGAACAAATGTGCAATTTTTTCCTTTCTCTGAAGCTACTGCAGCTGAATAAGTATTAAACAGACTGATCTTTTTCTGAAGAAAAAAGTTTTATGCTTTTTTTTGTTTGTTTGTTTCACATGCGGTATTAGGCATTTCGGAATGCAACTCAGCTTTAAAAAAAAAAATTAAAAAGTCACCTAGTCTAATAACCAGGCAAAAGAAATATGAAGTATAAGGAGTTTTAATTTAGTGGGTTTTGTATGATTTTCTTCATTATTCAACAGCTGATTAAAGACAAGAGTAATCACAGAATCAGCCAGGTTGGAAGAGACCTCAGTGGGTCATCTGGTCCAACATCCCTGATCAAGCAGGGTCTCCCCAGAACACATTGCACAGGACTGCATCCAGATGCAGATCTTCCCCATAAAGATCAGAACATAAAGCTGGCATGCACTTCATCAGCCTTAACACAATAGATCTTTTTTTGCAATTTTTTTTCTTTAAAATAGAGACCAAAACCAGTAGATAACCAGTAGATAACCTAGTGTTAATAGAAAAACTGGAAAGTTCAGCCCTACAACACTTAATAACGAGCTTAATAGTCAGGCTTAGTGAACACAGACCCACAGATGTTAACAGCAGCATTTTCAAAACAAGTCCTACTTAGTTTTGAAGGATTAGGCCATAACTGGGTGAAAAGTTTAACATGGAGTAAACAACATCAGCTCAGTAGTTTCCAAAGTAGTTCAAAACAATATGCCAAGCACACTCTTTGCAGATTTTATCTAAATTGCTCAAGATTTGGCTCTCCTGAAAACTACCTACAGATCCCATTAAAGGCAATGATTTTTAACATAGATAAAGAATAAAGTAATAGCTTACATGATACCATCTCTTTGGGAGCTTTATGTTCTATTTGGGCAAAAAGAGGAGTATAAGATCATTGGTATCCATCTACAATCTGAACCTTGGACAAAGATTGAATTAAATGAATGGATCAAAATCAGGCTAATACCTTTATATGCACCAAATGAAAAAATAAGCTTTGATAGCCATCGGAAAATCTGGTAAACTGTTTCTTTGCCTCATTTTAAGGCAGAAAAATTTGCAGAGGGCAGCTGGGAAGAAAGGCAACAAAATGAGAAATCATCAACCAGCAGAAAAGCTTCAGTTGAAATAGAACATCATGTGAGCAGCTGAAGATTTTGGATGACACCATTTGTGCAAATGCTTGTTTGGGTCCTTTTCATGGCTTTTCCCACTAATGAGAACAGGGTGGGAGGAGACTGCATCCTCATCTCTTCCCTCCACTCCTGAATAGCACGCAGGTGGGTGTCATAAGGAAGAGATTTTGCTTGAGAGAGTTGAGAGAGTTGATTGTCCGAAAGAATGCCAAAAGAAAGGATAACACAGACAAACACATTAAAAAAAAGGTATTCCTTTTAATTTGAGTCATTCAGTATGAGTAAAATTCTATTTACCATAAAAATACTACTGAAATACAAAACAGAACACATTTTGATGTGTGGCTGCTTTAGGAAATGGCACATTTTTTAAGACCTTGAATTCTGATGTGTTAATGGTTGGCCCTTTCTGGACTAAAAGATACCTCTGATGAGAGATGTCTATACCACAAACCAGTTACAAATAGAATAGTTTTAAGACTGCTAAAAGACATCATTTGAAAAGCAGTTTGCAAGCATTTCTTAAGGAATCTAGCCTGAGATAAAAGAGCAGATGACAATCCACTCCATTTGCTCAGATTCCCTGAGTGCATCTCTCTAAGTACATGCCCTTGGCTTAAGTCAAAGCTTATGCGCTTCTGCCATAAAGTTTTATTAGGAGGTGATTGCACTGCCTGACATCTAGCCCTGCAGATGACATACAACAACCAAAAACCTTGTAGAACATACAAGTAATGCAAGAGTAAAATGAGTTCGGATTTGTTTTCTTAAGAACACATCAACATCACAAGAAACTGCAGGTCTGTTCTCTTCCTGCTACGATTGCCCAGCCTGGCTGTACCAACAGCTCTACAGCTCTGTAACCAAGTTTAAAAGTTTAAGGAGAGCTGGGTGAAATCTGATAATGAAGCAAAGTTGCCTCCTCTTTTACTTTTCAGAAGTATCCCACGCACTCATCTTTACAGCTGTCCACACTGATCTATATATTTATTTTAATAAGGTGAGTAAACAGAAATGTGTAACAGCATAGTACAAGGGAAACACCATTCCAGCTCTTCACTATTTCTAGTAATGACAGTGTGTAAATGTGAAGGCTCAAAACCAGAGACAAGACAAGTTTGGTCAGAGAGTCATCACCCTGAGCTTTTTTCTACACACATTACTCCCTCCCCTTCAGGGTCCCCTCAAGGTAAAATACATATTCTATAGTGTCCTTCTATGGTCAGGATACAGAATTGAACCAAGCCTATACAATATACATTACTTGTTTGCAATAAACGACAGAATACAAATGCTTTGAATTCCTTACTCTGCATATATGGCCATGTTTTAGTATGGCATCCACATTTACATCATTATTTCCACAGGTCTACATAAACATACAAGAAGATAAACAGGCACTCTTCCCCTGCAGAACTGGAAGAATTCACCCAGAAGCTTAGCTCTGTAAATTATTTCAGATGTATTTTAATGAAGTCATAAAAGATATTAGCAAGTGTGGTGGGAATTTAAGTTTTAAATTATTATGATCTGATCTGTTACTCTAACAGAAGTTATTAGTATTATTTAACCCCACTGGTGTACTTACAATGAAAATAGTTTTAAGGTTTTTTTCAATAGGTTTTGTCTCTATAATATTCTTTTCAGAATACCCTTCCTCTTCAGCCTATTGGTCTCTAACTTTGAATACACAAAAAGATATCAAAATAACACAGGCTTTCAAATTATCCTACCTTCCAGAATAAAAAGTAAGCATCAATTAAAAAATTTAAGTTATTAACCTTTTCACTCCAAATTACAGAAAGATTAATTCATAAATTAAACAGCATGTCAAAAACTTACAAGGAGAGCAACATCCACCCTTGCTTTTACCATTTCATGATTTCAGAATAAAAAAAACTGGTTAACTATTAGTTGCTGCAATTCTTAGCAGTTCCATCAAATTTGTTGAAAAAAACATATTCTAGAAGGTTTTCCATGCTGCATATATACACATATAAACATGAAAAAATGCTTTTCATGTCCTCTGCAAAGGGAAGAAATGACAAATTGAGACAGATTCAGCTTAGCCTTGTCTAGGACATTGAACAGTACGTATGCAGGAGGGCCTCTGCAGCAGCCAGGTGGGAGGGAGAGCTAACAGAGCTGGCTGAGCTAAGACAGATGTGTGGTCAGAAACACCACAGCAAGCATGAATCCAATCCCAAAACCTCCTCCCAAGGGCAGTTCTACTAACAGAACTAAGTCTGTGTCGTTCAGGGCCTTCATCAAGCTTTCAATTTTTTCAGGACATGTTTCCCATAGAAATAAAACTAGATGCAACATTTCTGCACTGGTCTTATTATTTAAACCATGCTCCTATCCTCTCCTCAGCAGCACCAGCTCTTTTTGTACTCCTCTGCACTTGAATCCCCTTTGTCTACAGGACCTTCCTCACAAACCTCTAAGTCTTCCCTCAGCCACACCTTCACAAGATAAAAATTTTGCATTCCGCACACACATCCAGCATTCCTTGTTCCTCAACACATGCACAAAAACTACATTCTAACAGACTCGTGTTACCATAATCTCAGCCATGCTTTAAGCTTCATCCTGTCTTCATCAATCCAGCAATCACAGAACTATTCATCATTTGCCACGATTGCTTGTATGTTTTCACACAGACAACTGACCAAAACGGAAAGCACATCACACCTGATGCAAATGCTGGGAGAAGTCCCCACAAGCTCTCAACCGTCGCCAGTGGCCTCCCAGCCCTTACATCTGAGTGTTGGCAGCTCACCAGCTCTTTACCCATTTTATTGTTACTGTACAGTTCTAATTTTAAAATTAATTTTAGTTGAGTAACAGTTAATCAAAGACCTAACCAAATTTGAATGTTAGCTATATAAATATACGCTTTCAGTTTGACAGCCAAGACACAAAAACAAAACAAGTAATCCACTGCGCTTCAGATTAACAATTTCCTTTTGGCAAGAGCATAAGCAATACAAAACTGGTCTAGCAGTAAAGTAAGTTATGCAATCTTAATTAGAGGCAGTGTAACCAGCTCCTCACACAATGAGAGCAACACACTGCCTACTAAACAATTTCTATAGCATACATATTACATGAATGAAAGACCTACGGTTTTTAATAAATATAAGCTTTTAGGCATGATCATTTTTGAAAGTAGACAAAAGTCAGAGTCTAAGCAGACACAATAACATGGTAAAGTCAAGCTTGGAAATGTCCTCCACACTGACTTGGTACAGTCATATAGGTAATTTTAAGAAAAAAGTTTTGAACATGTTCAACTTAAAACTACCAAGGAGTCTCATCAACAAGCTCTGGGTGTCTGAGAGGCTTTAAGATGTTGCTGACCCAGGTGCTTTATCTCTTGCCACATTTTAGGAGGCTGTAAGAAAGGACAACAAAAAGGGATATGTTCTGTGCCCAGGACCCAGGATCTGATTCCCAGCCTCCATTAGCAAAAGGCACGCTAAAAGAAATGTGAGTTCAGATGAGGGAAGTGAACTGAGATGTAGGTATTGCCAGCTCCTCCATACAAACTGCAATCTGAGGCGTGGGGAGAAGCGACCAGCTGGCACCATCTTAAACTACAGCATTTAAGGCTTCCAGAGTACATCTGTCAGAGCCATTTGTGAATATATTTCAGCATAAGAGTCTGTAGAATTGAAAACTTCGTATGTAAAGATTACAATGAAAACACAATAGATAAAAGCACAAAAAGCTACAAAGGCTGATTGATAATGTAAATGTGAGATGGAATTATCATGGGTAAACTTAACCTTTTCTTCGTTTACCCCACACAGCACAGCCAGGGAGAAAACAATTGAGGCTTCAAAAACTACTACATTTTCAACCCAATCTGTTTCCCCAATATAAAAAACAGTTAATGACACGAAAGGTTATTATTTTGTTCCACTATTTATTTTATTTCAATAGAAATACGTGAGGATTAATTTAGCTTTCTGGCTGGAGGCAACCAACTACACAGGATGCAACCCCATTTTTAATTTGTTGTCTTACCAAAGACTAGAAATAACAGCATTAATAAGTGACAACAAACTTGTGTAGAAAATGGTGTGCTTCAGCTTGTCCTCTGGATTTTAACTTTGCAACTATCATTCCCAACACTAACCTAGTGCCAACATTTGCTCTTTTCCCCTCTCACACTTGTCCTTTCTGCTGTAAGCAACTTCTCCACCATAAGCTTCTGCTATCAGAACAGACTTTCCCTATTTATTCATTTTACCAGCTCAATGTCTAGCCCTGGATTTCTACTGCACCCTTCCTTTCCTATCTCCAGTCCTTCTATACAAACCCTTCTGGGTTTACACAGGCTAATTCATCAGCCTTTCCTCCCAATTCTGCTGCTTTTTTGATTGTAAAACATACTGAGTGAAGGATGATGACAAGAACAATCACAACACATGAATGAACAATATTTTGATGATGTATGAATTATATTTAAAACTGCAAAAAATCTTGGGACACAATAAACTGTATTGTGCAAAGCTCCACTATATCACTGCAGTGTGTGTTTAGAAAAGCAGAATCAAACTTAAAAAATCACTAATGCTGATTTTTAGCCCTGTGGCTAAAAAAATGCAAAACAAATGAGAAACAAAGGAATGAGCACTGTCCATGTCAGGAACGCCCCAAGTATTTACTCAGCTCACTGATTACAGGGGTATCTGTGCATAGCTAGTGATACAAAAGCACCTGGGATTCCATGACATTTTCCCATGACCTTCAAACATAATTCTGAAGAATAAAAATGTATCAGGAATCACAGGCTGTTGCAGATAATTCTGGGATATTAAAGCTGCAGTAATTCAAGTTCTATTTGAAAACAAACACACAAGAACTTGTTATTCTTCCACAGCCATACCAGTGACCATCTATGTTTGTCACTACATGAAACTACAGCTCTTTCCCCTACAGTAAACACCTCAGTTTTTCTGGAATTATCATTCCTTCCTATTTTCTTTTCAAAAGGAAAAAAAAAATTGTTACCTGCTTATTTTGTGTGTCAAAAAATACTTCAAGAATATATCTGATTATTAAAGACCTTTAAGAGACACTGTTTCTTCATCTCCTCCACCAACCATGCCATGAGGTTTATGTTGTACATAATACTGCAGTGATATATGGCATCATCAGGTTTGTTATCTAAAAGCAGTTTCACTGTGCCTATGATTGATAAACTATGGGACTATTAAAACATTAAAAATGTTAATCTTTGTAATAATCTCCTGAGAAATTTTTATATTAATTTAAACCATGGATCATTTTAATATTTAATCATTGCAGATTTCACTTGGAATGAGGATAGCCATTCATTGAAAAGCACTTCATTTTTTATTTTGAAAAATTATCAGCTAGTATTTATTCTGTAAATCTCTTCACATTTTTTCCTCAAGCAAAACAAACCTGCAGGCAAATGAAAAAATCCACAAGAGCAGAAAAATTTAATGCAGAGTTTGGGTCAGAAAACATTGACTTTCACACCCCTGTTTCCCAGGAGTAACTGCATTACAACAGTAGTATTGTATGAGAGTTGGAGGGTTGGGGGAGACTTCTACTGCAAATGGAAATCACTGGCTTCTTTGTCTACATCTTACAATCATCTATGTTGCATTCTCTTCACGTATCTCATAACATGTAAACATAGTAACTCACATACCCTTCACAGGTACTTAACGGAGTGACTCGGCTCCCCACAATGAGATTAATCCGGTTTAGGGTTTTTAAGGGGCAACCCAATTTTGTAACATTAGCCAAACTCCTATCCTCTCCCATAATAAACAGCTTGCCTTGCTTCATGCAAAACTTAAGATTAATATGGAAACATCCCAAAGAAAAAAAAAACAAAAAAATTCCTAGTTAAGGTAAAAATCTCACATAAACTCTACAACCCTAACTGCAATTAACAGTAACTAGTCTTAATGGCATCAATTCATTTTGAAAGGTATTGAAAATTATCTAAGCAAAACTAATTCATGGTCTAGAGAAACAAATTTCATAGAAAAATGCAAGGACAGTATCTTCAAAAATATAATCCAAAGAAAACAACCCTTGTCTTGTTTTCTATGTAGGGTCTACTAAAACTGGATGTTTTCTGGATCAACTACCATAAAGTACACCAGCTTCTGATGCCCTTTAAACTGGGCTGCAGGAATCTGGCTGAAATATTTGAATTAAGTAAATCCTAAAGATACCTTGGGTGGTACCACAGGCTAATATACTAGCTTACATGACTACTAGACCTCATTCTGTGTTTTTAATCAACAGTGAGGTAGAAAATTTTCAAATTGGCACACAAACTGGCTTCCTTATCTGAAGAGGCTGCAGAGTCTAACAGCAAAAAATACGAAATCCAGAATCAGCAGAATTGAGTGTAGCACCTTTCAATGCACATAAACTTACTCTGCATAGTTCAAATTCATGGAAACAAACCACAACCAACCAACTAAAAGAAGCAATAAAGGCACTGCCTTTACTCCCAATTTTATGAGGAAAGTATGTATCTCCTTGCATATTACCTTTCACTAAAGTATGTTCTTAAGGAAAGACACGTGGAAAAATCCTGGTCATTGAATGTGATGCAGTGATAAACTCTGGAACTCAGTTGCTTGTATCTGAAATGGAAGGCACAGTCCTGTTTATACGACTTCATAAAACCCACATATGTGGGTCTTTGTACAAAACTCAATATAAGACTTAAAACTAAACAGATAAGGAATTTCACCACTGTTAACAGGCATATCCAATTTAGTAATCTGATTTGAAGTAATCTTTCAAAACCTAGATGTCTGAAGAGCTCCCACATTTGCATTGAAACAGTATTTTCTACATTGTTTTTGCATTTTCTACATTGTTCCTTTTTTATATATAAAACACTATTTTAATAGGAAGTCAGTTGTAGAACATTGTGGTAACCTCTTCTGGGATACATAAATCAAATTCACATAACTCCCAAGTTTTGTGTTGTTGATGCACCTCTTGAGGTCCTCTACTTGTGCTCATCTACTCCTGTCCAACCAGGTTTAGATAGAAGATTATACATAAATTATATCTGAAATAGACTTACATCTTTCCAACTTTCACTATGACAGAAAAGAAGTCCTAGAGGGTAAATTGTACTAATGCCTGATGAAAGACAATCATGTCAACAAAAAAACTGGAGAAATGTTTCTTTAGGCAAGCAGAAAAGTTATTTTCTGAACAATGGTTTGTCCCCAGTACCAGACCCCTAGTACCAAAGAATAAAGTGATTCAGCCAAGGATGACATGCCAAACAGCAGTACTTAGGAAACAGTTCAATTTTTCCCAGATTTGTAGAATTTTGTGTATCTCTTAAACATCACTTTACACAGCTTTCCACTATAAAAATCACATATCAGTCACAAAGGTTGCATTAGAACTCAATAAATCCGTAATAGCAGACACCCTTTCATTCTGATTAGCTCTTTAGGAATGAGCTTGGGCCCTAGCAGAAAGGAATTCAAAACCTACAACATGCAATTGAATTACTGAGTGTGAAGGTGTGTGCTGTATATACAGCCCAATTACACCATAAGCTCTTTCAGAGAGGGTTTTTGATACTACTATGATCTGTCCTTGTAACTGTGGGGGCTGATGGAAGGTGGAGCAGCTTGAGCGCCGCATGAACAGCACAGCAGAGAACCCCCTGCCAACACTTCACATTTAGAAGTTTTTACAGCTCACATATTCTCACATATTTCTGTCCAGGATTTTCTGAGCACAGGCATGACCAGAGCACTCTGCAGAGAACACAAAGGAGTCCAATGTACCCGGAACACATCACGCCTGTAAGGCAAACATAGCCAGCTCAACACTCCGGGTTGGATCAGATTTACTGCACACCCACAGCCGGCCGAACACATCCAGCAGCACTACACGGCCGGTCGCAGAGCATGTGGGGTGTCAGCATACAGAGCAGCGGATTGTCCCGCTCCAGACACCCTAACACCTCACACAAGACGGAATTTCACACAGACACCCAATCACACCACACGGGCCGGCAATGTGTGAGCACTAGTGCTCACGAAGGAAAACTGTGAGCTATCCTCCCATGGAGGCATCGGAGCCTTCGGCCACTTCGGCCCCGCTAGCGCCCGGGCCTGGCCTCGAATACGGCCCCACCGAGGAGACTCTGGCGAGGGACTTGTTTCCCTCCAATCTGGCTTCCTCGTGAGGGTCGTACTTCTACGAGCACGGAAAAGCAGCCCTGACAGTCGAGGGGTCCCAGTACGGTGGCACGGAACACCAACCGCGACCGCAGGACAGAGCAGCACAGCAGCTATTGCTGCCCACGCCCAAAATGGCGGCGGCCCCGCCGACCCTCTCCCACCGTGGCCCCTCCGGCCCGCGCTCCGGGGGCGGGGCCGCCCGGAT
>VYXF01010734.1:763230-919781 GCA_013397295.1 Polioptila caerulea | reverse complement strand
ACCTCGGGCCGAGCGGCAGGGCTCCGCCTCCTCCCCCGCCGGGGCCACTTCCTGTGCTAGCGGGGCTCCCGCCACCTCCTGCCCGAGCGTCCCCGCCTCCCGGTCCCGCCCGCTGTGCTCCGGCCCCGCGCCGGGGAGGCTCTCGGTGCTCTGCGGCACTCGAGTGTGCAGCGGGGTTTCCCGGGAAAGGTGCTTTGGGGTAGCTGGAAGCTCAGCCACGGAGTGTTTCAGCATACCCCACTCACATCCTTCGCTCAGTTTTTACCACCGTGTTTCTTGCCTGTGCCAGAAGTGCCCCAGACTTGTGGAGCCAAGAGCAATTAGCTACTTTCACACGGAAGAATCACAGGATGGTTTGGGTTGGAAGGGACTGTAAAAATTATCTAGATCCAGCGCTCTGTCATCTTCACTCATCAAAAGTCAAGTGGGAACTTGCATTCAAAGTCCTAGAAACAAAACACATGGAAAATGATGAACTCCCAACAGATAATTCTTTGGCTACCTTGAGATGGTGGTGGACCTTCTGCAACAGATAATTCTTTTGCTTCTGTGCAAGAAGCAAGCCACTGACTCTCGGAACAGTTTACTGATTAATACTGCAAGTACATGCCTTGGTTCTTGCAAAATGGAACTTGTTAAGATACGCAGAAATAGTTGCATTTGTTTACCTCTGCAACTTTGGAAATGAAAGCCCTACCAGCTGAACTTTCCCATCTTTCTAGATGACATGCATACGGAGTGGAGAATGAGCCTGCAGAAAAGTTGATTACTCAGAGTTTGTGTCTGGCATGCATACCAAACCAGTTTTCTCCAGTTATTTCTATAGCAAGCTTAATAGATGCTTTAAATGATACAGCTTTCTTAGAAGGATAGCCTGTCCTGATTTCGAGTAATGATACAAAATACTTTATTTGTACCCTTTCCTTTTGTTAAGAAATCTTATACTGAGGGTTTTTCGCTGCTTTGAGTGTGGCAGGTCACTGGACAAAACCTTATGTTTTCTTCCCAAGAAATCTTGTGCCCCTCTGGGACTGGAGTTGCCACAACCACCATTGGCAACTTCTCTGATTTTTTTAACTTTTGTGTTCAGAGTTTCCAGTAATTTCATCCATACTTCTAATGGTAGGGCAGAAACCATATACATGTGAAATATTTTAATACTTAATTTTGATTCCTTGATTGCTTTAATATGATGCACTTAAACCCAAGTCATGATTATGCTCATGGATATTTGAATATAGTATTATGTAAAAACAGCCGTGACATTCAAATAGACATTACATGTGATTTTTGACTGTAAAATCACAACAAAAAAAATTTCCATGTTGAAACATCAGGATCAGTGTTAGTGGCTACATTATTTTATATTATCTGAACCACTCCTGAGGACTTTGTCCATGTGAGTCCTAGTAGCAAAATACATCTGGTTCTAGTTCATTTTCACCTAATTTGGCCTAATCACTATATTCATTTCACTACTGAGTTGTTCTTGTAAGTAATAAACCAGTGTATGCCCAGCAGCCTCAATACTTAATCTGTAAAGAAGCCATAAGGAATTATGACTTCATGAAAAAAAACTCCATAAGCACTGATTTTCACCATTTTAGTTTCACTCTTTCATTCTTAATCCTCTGTTTATGGGAAAACTTTATTTCCCACTGCAATTTTTTTCTGCAAGAAGGGATTCACACTGGTCAGAATGGAATGGTCAGAAGGGCAGTTGATTTTTAGACAATGAAGTCCTACTGACAAACTTGCTGTGTTTTGTGGGATTAGAGGCAGCCTGGGTGGGGTATATGTGTCCTAGGATATTTTTAATCTGTTTTTTCAGGTAGTAATAGAAGAGGGGTACCATTACTATTATGTAACTGTAACTGAAATGTATGTCAATCAGAGAAGGATTTTTGGATGGTTTGCCACACCCATTAATGAATAATAATTGCTGTCATATCCCTGGATCAGATTAGTTAAAACTCTAAATGTTTTTTTTTAAATTACATAGTTTTATCTCACAATTTTTTTTAAGGAAATGTGTCTGCCATTGTTTTCAGTGACTGCCTTTTCCTGATTTTCCTCCTGTTTTCATTCTTTCAAGAATGGAACAACAAGATCTTCAGCTTCTTCTGACAATTTGACAAGAATCTATCCCTTTTTGTTCTCATCATATGCAATGATTTTTAAGTTTATGTTTTGTGAAACTTCTTTAAATGGAAAATCCCATTGAAAATAGTTAATCCCATTGAAAAAAAAGTTCCCTTTTTTTATCTTTTGCAAAGCTCTGAGAAGCTGTTCCTGAGCTTTTACAGTTTAGTTAGTTTAGGTAGAAGGTTGGGAAATGATGCTCAACATCTTTGTTCCAAGTTGACAACACAGATTAAATTAACATACAGAAAACTATCTCCCCAAAGTGCAACAACTTGTCTACTGTCTAACCTGATGTCTCCTAATGTATGTCTAAACACCAAGTTAAGCTCAAAGTCGTGAAACAATGTTCTTAATTATTTTTGTTCTATTAATTTTGCTATCACCAGAAAGGAGTTTTGTACCATCTCTTATCCTGAACTGTAGCCAATGTTGCCAATAAAACAGCTATTTGATTTGGGCTGCTTTTCAGGCTAACATTGAAACTTTCAGGTAATACCTTACTTCAGAACTTCTAAAAGGTACCGTATTCCCTATCTAACCACAAAGCTAAAACTCTCTTCATGCTCCTGTCACTTCCTAACAAGGTAGTTTCTGGTGGCCTTGACAGATACAGTCTTGTTCTTCTCATATCCAACCAGAACTGCTACTGAAAGAAATAATTGCCTTAGCTCATCCCTTTATCCATGTAATTCCTCACTTTGCATCTCTCCAATGTCTCCCTATGCTGGCTCTGTACACACTTTGCCTTCATTTTCAAATACTTTCTTCCTATCCTGTCTTGTTTTCACTTAGCTTTTATATGTCATTTCTTGCCTCTGCNTGTCTTTTATGAATTATTTACTGGTGAGGAGAACCTCTTGAGGTATCCATCTTCACTCAGAAATAAGTGGACTCTGAGAGCCTGCTGAAGCACTTTAAAGCACACAGTCCCCTCTGTGATGAGCCTCTCTTTTTTTTTTTTTTTTTTTTTTTTTTTAACAAGCCCTATTTTGCTTTCTCCACCTGTTGCTGTTTCTCTCAAATCCATCCAAAAGAGAGCTACTGTAAGTTCATGCTGCTAGTGTCCTGGGCCTGCTCCTATCATGCTTCTCCCCTACTTAGTATTTTTTTCCTGTTAGTTCATGTCTGGTCTTACATTTCAGTTCCAATTTCTTCAGCACAGATACTTTCCTCTTGCTGTATGTTAGGTTAGTAGTTGACACCACTACCCCTAAGATCAAGCATTCCTAAATTCCCTACAACGTAGCCCCAGACAACTGTCCTTACCCATGCTTCCTGTGGGGATAGGAGTTGTGGAGCCCATCCTCTCTCCTTGCAGCCTTCCAGCTGAAAATCTCAACATGATGTCAGTCATGATAGATGGTGCATTTTGTGACACAGACAGCCTGCTATTAGAACAAACCCATTTCACTGAACCATCTGATGGTAATGACTTTCAGTGACAGACTGACCTAGGCTGGCTCAAGTCAGCGTGCTGGAGGTGAAAGGCTTCATATTCCATTACCAGGACTCTGAGCCATCAAGTCTGCTCCATCCCACCCCTACTTAATCTGTATTGATAGACGTGGTAGCGTTTCCCTAAATGCCGTCATCCATACAGATGTCTGCCGTTGTTTTGTTGATGCGGTCAATCAATACTACATTAAATGTTACCTTCAGTTTACCCTTAATTGTCTAAAGTAGATGTGATATTTTCATTATTTATACAACTATGCCATTAAATTGTGCATTCCAGATGAAAAGAATAAAAGACTTGTTTACATTATTATTATTGCTCTGGCATCAACTTTTGGGTTTCTGTGTAAAGAAATTAACCTCCTATCGGAAGGGGAAATGGGGACTGACAAGCTCCAGCTCCTGTTGCCTCTGGGACGTAATTATGCTTGCAAATACAAAACCAGAAAAAATCATAAGCTTAACACAGTAGACACTCTTGAAAGTTTCATCTCAGCATGAAGCTATGTTTTAATTATTATTTTTGTCTGCATTGTTCAGATCGACAGTGCACCAGCTAGAGTAAGTGCTTATCCTAGTTAATTCTTCATGAGACTTATGTCACTGGAAGATGCATTTAATTTATTTCCTTTCACTTTCCTTAAGCTGGCACGGACTAAGTGGTTATCTGTAAACATTCCACAAAGGTTTTACTACTTTAGGGCCAGATCCAAAGCCTGTTGAGTCAATAGGAAGCATCAAAGGTCTTTGGAACAGGCCCTATTACAAGATAGAGGTGAGCTGTGATTTGTTTGGGAGCCTTGAAGAATAAAAAAAGAAAAACTTCTTATTTATATTCTACAATATTAACAGATCTCCTATATGATATTTTCCATTCTTATGAAGCAAATTTGGACACTCATACATCCCCAGTTATATATCTATAGATAGATACACACACATGCCCACATATCTATATGTGTATGTCCTGATTCCAACTGAAGGTTGATAGCATTGTAATAAAATCTTTTTCTGCTACAATTTCTGCTTGCAGATATTCTACATAACACATAGTTGTTATACCTGAACAACTGTCATCTCTGTTGTGGAAGAAGATTTTCTTATTTACTGATTTAATTAGGTAATTACAATTATGTATTTCATATTGTGGGAAATAGCATATTTTAAAAATTACTGTGACACTAGTTTGGTTCATTTTGTTTAAAAATGCTAACCTGCTAAGTATCAGCATAATAGTTATCTATTGCAGGATCAAATAAAAAGCTTAGCTTCCAAGAATGAATGTGGGTTTTGCAATGACAAAATTAACCTAAGAGATGCATTGCCTCCAAATATTAGTGTCGTCATCTAAGAAACAAAAACCTATTTACAATTTAATAAATTATTTGTAATGTATTTTGAGATCCATACTCTCCAAATTGCATGATAATCCCAAATTACAAGGCTGATATAGTTAGGGCCACTTGGAAATGTTTCTTCTCACCTAGTATATGTTTAATGTGGCCAGTGTTAAACTTTTATATAATTTAAAATTTAAAATAAATTTTATGGACAGTTGAAAAAATTATTCAATCAAATGATTTACATGATACAGACCAAAGTAAGTATGGCTTCTACAGAGTTTTGTCTCACTCCTTCTGACATGTATTTCAGAGAAAGTTTAGTTTGTCACAGACAGCAGTACAGTGGTGTCTACATTCCCCAGATTAATAGTTTATATCAGAAGTGAATCTTAGATCATTTGATCAGATCTGTATATGCTGTGCTATGAAAACTTGTCCATTCACTGTTGTACTGAGTTTTGCTTGGGCATGGGTCAAGTCTGAACAAAATGTGTTATACACTCTCCAAAGGAGCTGTAGTAATCCAGAGATGGGGATTTTCACGTTTTTCTGCTGTGGTGTGTTCCTATGGTTAATCTCATTTGTAATGAAGATCAAAAAACAATAAGTAACAGCCAAAAAAAGCTGTTCCTGATATCTCGTCTGAATCTGTTTGATTCCCTCTTTCAGGCATTGGCTCTTCTTTCTTTATCTATCAGAGAAGGTTTCAGCATATTTTCACTGGGAAGGTGCTTACATACTCTAATCAGACCACAGACTAACCTTAGTTTTAATAAACTGAGATTTGGCAAGTTTTACTATGATTTCTTACCACCATGCATTTCCTTCAGCTCTCACATAATTTTTACAGCTGCCTGCTGTGGTCTGCCTAATTTATCAAAATGCTTTCCAAAATACAGATGATAGGAGTGCATGATTTATTAAAAAAATGATCCCATCAGTGACAAATTCAGAATTAAAGCATGTTATTAACCCTGGAAGTTACTTTATTATCCAACAAGTAAGCATGTGCTTTGTCAAAGCTTTGCTTTGGCAAACTGCATTGAATTATTTGGAAGCAGTGACCATAATAGTTTCAAAACATTTGTTTTTGGAATAAAGGTTTCCACCTTTCTAAGTATCACTTGTAATTCTTTTTTTTGGCTTAATTTAAAAATGGCTTAATGATTCCAGACCAGCAACGGATTCTTGCCACTCTTTTAATCCCATCCTCAATGTTATTTGCTACTGACCAGCCTTTTTGTTCTCATTTTTTAATCAGAAATGAATTTATATTCCTAACTGGAGCTTTGGCAAAGACCTTAAAGCATCTGTGGCTCACTGTCATTCCCAAAGAAAACTTATTAAAGTATATCTTCAATAATAGCTATTTTTGGGTTCACTGTCTGTCTCTTAGTATCTTTAATGTGTGCTCTATTGATTTGTTACTAGGAAAGTCACCCTTCACCATTTCTTCCCACAAACATGAGTGGACTGCCAAAATTCCCTAATAAGTTTAATAACATATTCAAAGTTAGAAAGCAGATCTTTTAGCTTGACAGCCTCTGCCTACTTACAGCATGTGCTGTGACTACAGGCCACTAAATTGTGAGAGCAACTTCAGGACTGTCCCCTTGACCATATTTGCTGCTGGTCCTTTTCCACTCTTGGGAGGGGTGACAGCAGAAGTGGTGGCAAGTGCTCTGCAGCCACGCAGGCACCAGCTCACTCGCTGTGTGTCTGGCATGCTCTTCCTGGCAAGGCTGCCCATCCCAACACCTTTTCCTTTTGGTAGTGATTGACACAAGACAGAAGGAGCCTTCCTAGAAAGATCCTGGCATCACCTGTAAGGGAAAACAGATGGGATTTTTACACAGCCTGAATTCAAGAATAATGTGGATGCTTTTTCTGTCAGCACTTCAAACCACTGAAGTAAGTGCAGACATAACCCATGTTTTCTGGCTGGCCACGAGTCTGAAGACATAAGGTCCTGAATTCCCCTTTACTGGGATATGCCTTCGTGGGTTTCATTCTCCCCTGTGTCTGAACGTTATCAAACCCAGAGTTCAGGCACTGAATCTTAACACATAGTGGCAGAAAGCTTTCATGGAGAGCATCACTGTTCTCCTCCTTGTTTCGCAGTGCTAGAGTAAAATTAGAGCAGTAAGAAGCTGGAACTTCTCAAACCTTGCAAATAATTGCCAAGCACTGTTCCATTTAACTGAGACAATACTTAACCAAAGTGATGCAGCTTCACACTGTAATGTTTTATCCTATCTGCTGTATATTGAGGCTCTTCTTGATGCTGCCTTGCTTTAATGGCTGCATGGATTATAGTTTGGGTTTTTTTTTGGTTTTTGGGGTTTTTTTTTGGTATGAGACTTGTATCAGAATGATCTAAATACAAGCTAAAATTACCTCAAAAGGATATTCAAGATTAGTACAGCCATCTTTCCATTATCTTTATTCAAATAAAGCATGTACTGAAATGAGGGGCAGCCAGATCTGACTGGAATTACTTCAACACATTTTGTAAATATATCATTACTAATACTGGTAGTACTAATGATATGTTGAACTATGCATTATATAAATAAACAACAAGAAAGCTATTCTTTTCCTGAAAATATCTGAAAATGAACTTCGTGTAACGCTATGAGCTAGTGTCCAAAAACTAAAAAGTCGACTCAGTTTCAAAGTTTAACAGCTTCCAAGGAGCTGTTAAAAGATATCAACACCAGTGTAGGATAAAACAGGAAAAAATGCCCCATTGCATAATAAGAAGCTATTCCTTAAACATCAGGTGTAAAAAGTCTCAAGTGGCTTTATATAATAAATAACTGGAATAACTTCAAAATAACTGGAAAATTCATTGTTCAAGCCCAATCAGTATTTATAAATAAAAAACTGGTTTCTCAAAAGATCAGGAATTAGGATTAACTTTCTACTGCAAAATCTTTTCCAGGATAATTGAATTCTGTAGTGACAAAGAGAAAGTACATGCAAATAATTAATTAGCAATAATTCAGCATGGAGAATTAATACTTACTCTACATAATAAGGTGAGAGACAGTATAGTTGAAAACACTATTATTCTTAGTTTTGAATATTTTTGTGCATATTATTCTTTCATGCAGTATCTAATATCTTCATTCTTATTGAAATATTATTAATTCCTGAGTTATAAGCAAAAATTCTCATCCTGCAAACATTTGTGTATATGCTTTGCATTGTACAATCTACTGCTAAGTTAAGAAAAGTTCTAGCTTCTAGTGACTTCAGTTCTCAAACACTTCTTTTAAAAATCAGCTTAAAATAAAAACAATTTCTCCTTCTTAACAGACTGAACATTTTCATGTTAACAGAATGAATAATAAATAATTGTGACAGGAGGTAGGATAAGTATGAAGGCTGAAATGCTGCATTTACAGCTGTAACATGTTTTGAAAAAAATCTGATCAAAGGCATTTTATGAACAGAAATTTTCTATTTCCCTTTTGGGGTAAATTGTCTTTACTGTGGAAAGAGGAGTACTATTGGGAGCAGATAATCTTTTTTTGAAATCTGTTTTTCTGGAATTACTGCTTTACTTTTTCAGATTCAGAGCTGTTAGTCTTTTTTCTAACACTAATTATGCAAGTGATGTCATAAAAAGTAACTTTTTATGTAAGTTTTAATCACATGTATTTCAAATCTCAAGTAGGCTGTTCAGACAAAACACTGTTTAGAAGACCCTATTATACCATGCAGTAGTGTGTGATGAGGAGATGCTACATTTATTTCAGGAGAGAAAGAAATCTGTATTTCATTTGTTACACTGCTAACTTCACTTTAGGTAATTGCATTCAGCTTTATTATTGCCCAGAGCAATAACTGATTGTTAGTTATTGAAGTCTGAAATGATTTTTCTCATTTCCCAGGGGCATCTGGAGATTTACATGGCGCACAGCAGTAACTAATAGATATAATCTGGCCATAATGTAGCCCTATAATGTGTTATTTACTTGTTGAGAACATGGATGTTGAACATTTTAACATTTCCTCAAGAAGTGTTGCAGATTTTACTCATGATATGTGAGCTTTAAATGTGTACTACTCTTATTTTCACAATGGTTGCAATGCCAGCAACCATTAGAAGGTATATAAAACACTGGGATCACACACCTGTACTTACCCAGCTGCACAGGAACTTGAACGTATTTTATCCTCAATTTCTAAAATGTACACACATGAGTTAAAAATAACCTATGACAAGTAAATTTCATCGACAAAAGGTACTCATGAGTTTGACTTGGAATATTGTGGAAAGGTAATTGCATTGGGACAGAGAAAGGTTTTTATGGAGCAGAGCTTGCTTTTCTTGCTCTTCTGGGAATTATTTGTATCTATTTCAGCATCAGTGTATGTGCAACCTGGAGTATTTTAGGTAGCTGTGTGCTTTGTTTTATGAATGTCTTGTGCTACTCTGTAGCCAAAGGACATTGAGGGTGTGCAGTCACAAGCAAAATGTCCCTGGATGAATTCTGGAAGCATCAAATGTTTCAAAGATGAGATTAAGGTGCCTCAACTTAGGCATCTAATGCTATTTTGCATGCTGTGGTGTATTAAGAGCCTGCCCTGCAGGGCAGTCATATAAGGCACAGAGCCTGCAGGATTTTTGTCTTTGGAAGCAGCCAGGTGAAGTACCTTAGGGCACATCAGGTGTTTTGTGGCACACCTTTGTAGCAAACAAACTCGCCCTCTGAAAACATCCTGCCCAGAACAGTGGACCCCAAAGTCACTCCAACTTTCTTTAAGGCAGTGAGATAAACCTTAAACAGCAATTGCTTCACACTCATCAGTTCTGTGTCTGCCTTTGAACTACATTCAGAAAGGGAGTCTTAGTGAAGAAGAAACTGTTCTGTAAACTTGGGTTCATTCTGGCTTTCTTAGTTAAAATACTCAGTTTTGAGGTGACAGTAAAATGAACTGTTAATGTTAGATAAGCAAAATAATAATATGAAGTAAAGCATTCTTAGCCTAATAATATATAATAACAATGCAAGTATGTTATATTTACTCAAGTAAATGAAATACCAACTGCTGATTGTATAATAGCGGTAAACATGTTTTATTAAAATAGGTTTTCCTTTCCATCAAATATGAATGTTTTATGAAGGTTTCAAAGTATTCCTCATGGAAACATTAGGGAATCTGTTCTTCGGGGGGAATTCTCACAGGGAATTTGTGACTGTTATTCACATTAAATCTAATGAGAATTACTGACATAAATACCTGGTGCATCAAGAGGCATCCAGGCTCTTAATCCTTAGCATCTTCAACATCCTTTCTGCAGAAGCTCCACCTTTCCCAAACAGCTGCTGCTTCCATTCCTTGTGCTCATTTCCTCATACAAAAGCATTCCTTCTAATATGGAAGCAAGCACTTTCTTTAGTGAGGAAGATTGCTTGAGGAAAATCCCCCTCCTTGACTAATTGTGGTGTGTGCTTTCTTTTGTGCTAGAGTCAGACCCTATTCCACACAGCAAAGATCTGGATGCCATTTTAAAGTTTTATTGGGATCTGTATTAGATGGGAAGGGAATCAGAGCTATTTCTGCTCTCTGGATTCAGCTCCAGACTGTTTATTATCAGGGTGGGAGATGAAAGGCAAGAGAGAAGGAAGAAAGCAGTAAAGTGAGGACTGCAGGAGAAAAGGAGGGGGAGTGAGAAAGGACAGGATGGGTCTGTGCTCTGATAAAAACAAAATATACAATTAAGAGTTCAAAGCCATTCCTTCCCAAACAGCAGTGAGAAAGAGCAAAATAAATTAAATACAAGCAATACCATCCTCCCTTGAAACACCAACACTTATTATACTCCCTCCCTCTCAAAACACAGAGCAAACAGCCAGATCTGTGTCCTGGAGTTAAGTGTCCCTCTAAAGCTTACAGTAGCTGTTCAACATGAGATGGTTGACAGACAGTTCCCTCTCTATCTCAAAGCACAATCCAGAAGGAAGATGCTTCTTTTTTTGAAGTCTTCCAATGCCAGCCTAGATTCACTGCTTCATCTGAATCTGCACAAACTATAAATAAAATCACTTGAAGCAAAATGACCGGGTTCCACTGGGTAATCTTACATATTATGCTGTGATGGATCACTGCCGATAACATGTACTAAAAATGTCACATTTCATTCTAAAGCCATATATCAGGTAACTCCTGCACTGGACCATCAGCCAAGACTACATACATAATCACTAACAGATTATGGCTTGAAATTTTTTTTAAGGATTTTAGTCAAAATCAAAATTACTTAATCTTTCCAAATCTTGTAGGGCCAATCATTTTTCTGTATCTTTATTCTGATTTATTTCATCGTTGTGCTGTGTTCTCTACTAGTTCTTTTTCCTATCCCCAGTCACCTCCATGAAATTCTTCCCTCCATTTTGTCCCTGCACTTGTGTATTATAGAAAGGTCCTGTATTAAAGAAGCTTTCAAACTTCTGATGCTGGCTGTTACAGCATTACTTCTGCCATCACTAATTCCAACTCTCACATATTGTCCCTTTAAAATTATATCAGTTTTTTTTTAAGAGGATTTTTTTTTCTATTAAAAAAAAATCTATACAGAACTAGAAGATATACAATCATATAATTTTTGCTGTATGATGTTGAACCTATGTTCATCTGGCTAGTTTGGAACAGCAGCTCTCAGTCTTTAGTCAGAGTTCTCTTTTCTATACTGATTACAAATCCACCATTATGTGTTTGTCATAGCCCTCTGCACACCAATATTGTGTCTCTTCTGATGACACTCTTCTGCAAGATTCATCAGCTGTGTTCCAGAAGAATTAGGTGAATGTGGAACAGACAAGGAAAAGCTTTGTATACTCATGTAAATAAGATATATTTTGTATGGCAATGGAATAGAAGACTTGAAATTTGGTGGGATATATGCCCAGAGAATGGGAATACCTGGTAGGAAAACATTTAGGCTAGATGATAAAGCTAGTCAAATAGCAAAAGGACTATGGTAATACTTTTATGGAAGAGTAATACAATGGTAAAACTGACCATGGATGACTTCTATTTTATTACTAATAAGATTTCTAATCATTTGAGAAGAGAAGGAATTGAGTAACTTTCAATGAAAGCATTTGCAGCAAGAAATCTGTCTCTTTTAAAGACAGGCATTAGGGAAAAGGGCCTGGTGTGATGCTTAGTAGACTTAGTGATCTAGAGATTTTTACTGTTTGCTTTTTTCCTCTGACCTTGAAAACATATCTGTGAATTGCTACATCCCTTTCTTGGGTGATGTATAAACAATTAGCTTTGCTGTATGGCTTTGTGCTGCTCCCTTCTAGTTTATTCAAAGTGCTGCTAACATTTCCTCCTCTGAATGCATCTACCTGATAAGATCAAAGTCATATTTTTCTATTTCAAATGTATTAGAAAAAAAGAGTTAATTTAGTGGTCTTTGTTAACTTCATTACTAAACAAAGTAGGAATCAAAATGCATGATCCTTGCTAATGTCTTAAAGAACTGACACTCTAACCTGGTAAAACCAATTTTATTGAAGCAACAACAAACTTGGATAAATATGTCAATACTGTACATACCCTCTTTGGCTTGCAACCATGTACCTGTTTGGGACAGATTAACTCAGCAAATAAGGCAACACGTTATCTGTATTGACTGTCAGGTGAAAAACGTATCAAGTACATTTACAAAAAATAGATTGTATTTTCAATAAAGAAACCACGGCCTATTAAAATCAGCTTCTAAAATTAACTGCTTCAGTGCTTACTGCTGTTTAATACTCTCAGACTGTGTGTTAAGAGTTAAGAGCAATTATTGGCTCCTGCATTTCCAGAAGACACTTCATTAGGAAAAGTGTTTTTGTTCAGAGGAAATAGATGTTTCCACCATTCTGCTTGTCCATCAAAGGCTGACAAACAGGGAGAACGTGCAGAATGGGAAGAAGTCCTACTGAATTGAGTTTACAGTTCTTTATGATACTAGTAATTTTTGGTGCAGTTCTAATTTCTCAGAAATGGTTTAATTATCTCCTCACACCCTTTGCCCACACCTTTCTCAGGGTTTGCACTGAAATATCTCTGTGTGTTTTCTAACATACTCCATACAGACACCTACAGTCAAGATCTTTATAAGAACAGTCATAAAAATTTCCCTAGACCTTAAGACATAAATTCTAACACCCCATCTGATACAAAGCCTTTGGTATGGTCTGCTATTAAGCAGCTCAGGACAGCAAGATGTTTTGATGGTGATGGTAGGGAAGCCACTGCAATATTCTGGTAATATCTTACAGATTGGTAAGCTTTATTAGTAATTAGTGGTGTATTTGGCAAGATGAGAGCCACCACAGTGGGATATAAGTGCTTTCACTGTCCCTGGGTACATGTGGTAGACGTTCTGAACCATTTGTACACGGGCTGTTACATAGTCTTCCTCCCATATTTTACCTCTTAGGCTGCACTGTTTGTTTAAAGCATAAGATTGCAGTTCTTATGACTACAATTTTTAATTGACCACTTTACAAATAAAAATGAACTGCACAAAAATGGTGTTTTTCCATGCTTTAAGGGATTATTAAATGACCTTGTCAACTCCTGGAGGATAACAAAACCCAGTGTTTCTCAGTTAAAGTGAGAGTTTTTCCCTGTTGAAAATTGTCTGTTGTTTTTATTATTGTAAGAACTGGTCCACTGAACTTAGTACAGCCTCTGAGGTCTCAGTGAGAATCCTATGATTAATGAGGTAGCCATTAATGTCAGTAGATTGAACAACTGAAATCTGATTATATTAAAGTGCTTCCCAAACATTAGGGTCACATTAACAGTTTATTGAAACAAGCTGATAAAATTTAAAATGGTCATCTAATTCCCTAGGGTTCCTAATTGTTGCATGATAAATCACTCTGTAGAGAAATCTATTACAATGTTCCAAATGTGAAAATGTAATTTACTGTACCATTAGTGGGGTGTTTGAAGCACATCAGTTCTTTCATGGGGGAGTTCTGCCAGAGTAAGACAAAACTCTGTATATGGAGGGTTTTTTTTTCTTTTAGATTGAGATAATGCACGGGCCTTGAGCTGCCTAAATTATATAAGAAACATGAGACATCTTATGGAAACAAATCATCTGACCGTGACTTGCAAGTCTATTACAAAAAGTACAGCATGAATGAGCATTCATCTATGTTTATGGTATTATTCTACTTATAAGCATATTTTTGCAGATATTAGGAAGTTTTCATCGCTCATTTATGGTGGCTTCTTATGGAGGAAGAATCAGCTGAAAATCCACACGTATCTGGTTTCAGAACCTCAGATGCTGAAACAAATTCTTGCACAGAGGGCAAGTTATTCAAACCAATGTCTGCATGATTTGAGTCTGTCTTGATAGTGTTTTTCCTTTCAGTGTAAGAAAATTCCCCCACACACCTGTATTTACATCTTTCTTTCCCCAGTTTATTTATTGTATAATTTTATTACTCTTATTCTGTGCCTAGGTAGAATTTGAGCTTCTGAGAAGGATACATGTATTTCATTGTGTGCATGTAAATAAGTAGATGAATGATGAGCTCTCAGCATGCCCTAATTTAGTCTCTAGTTTGGTGGTAACCCCAGTCAAGCAATGACAATGACCTTAACTTCCAGCGAGAATGAAAAGTGGTTTAGTACTCACCAGAACTATTTTTAAAGGAGGAAAAGTATCTCAGCTTCATCCTCTTCATGAAAAGAGGGCTAAAATATTGTAAAAATGAGTCATAGAATGGGAGAAAATAATAGAGTCATAGAATGGTTTGGGCTGGAAGGTACCTTAAAGATCATTCAGTTCCAACCCCCTCTGCCATGGCAGAGACACCTTCCACTAGATCAAGTTGTTCAGAGCTCCATCCAAGCTGGCCTTAAACACTTGCAGGGATGGGGCATCTACAACTCCTCCAGGCAACCTGTTGCAGTGCCTCACCACCCTCACAGCAGGAAATTTTTCCTAATGCCTAGTCTAAACCCTCCCCACTCTGTTCCTCTTTTATTTGAAGCTTATTCCCCCTTGTCCTGTCATGCTCTTGTTAAATGTCTCTCCCCATCTTTCTTGTAGGCTCCCTTCAGGTACTGGGAGGTTGCACCTGGGTCACACTGAAATTCTCTCTTCTCCAGGCTGAACAATCCCAATTCTCCCTGCCTTTTCTTATAGGAGAGGTGCTCCATCCCTCTGATCATCTCAGTGGCCTCCTCTGGACTTACTCCGACAGATCCATGTCCTTCCTGTGCTTGGGACTCCAGGCTGGATCTCACCAGAGCAGAGGGACAGAATCCACTCCTGGCCCTGCTGTCCACACAGCTTTGGATGCAGCCCAGGACACAATTGCCTTCCTGGGCTGTCAGTGTACCTTGCTGGGTCATGCCCAGCCTCTCATCCAGCAGCCCTCCCAAGTCCTTCTCAGCAGGGCTGCTCTCAACATTCCCAGCCAGTGTTGATACCATAGCTTGCCCCAACCCAGGTGTGGCACCAACCCTTGGTTAAAAATGTTGGCATTTGTACTTAGCATCCTCCCAATAGGTACCTGGCTCTTTTTAAGTCATTCTACCTGTGACAAAATTTGATTCATATTGCATATGAAAAGGAAATTTTTACATGTTCCACATTCAAAAAAATGATTGCAGGATGTGAAGTTATTAGTATTACTTGCAGTTTGGTAGCATCTGGGAGTCTCAGCTGCACAGCAGAGATCTGTGTACAAAGAGAAGCACAAGCAAAGGACAAAAAAATACATGTTTCAGTAAGTTTCAGAGGATGAAAAAATATATGGCAGATGGATGTAAGGAAGTGAAATGGAACATTAAAACAAGGTGCAGTATTAACATCATTTGCTGTAGGTTTCACAACAAAAAAAAAAGGGAGAATTCTAGGCTGGTTGTGCAGAGAATAGTAAGGTGCAGCTTTGTGAAAATTTACTTTTCCCAGTGAAAGCACATCTGGAAGAGGAATTAATGCCACTGCTTCTTTTTATGCAGTGCCTCTGTGGTCAGAATAGCCTCATGGGAAATTCAAGTGCAATTTTCCAGGCATAGTGGTATAAGAAGTCAGGTTGAAGAGGATGCAGAAAAAACTTTTGAACAGGAAAAACTCAAGATTTTCAGAATGGAAAAGAGACAAGAAAAAAATAGAGTGACAGTTGACGAGCAGTCTTTTAAAATGGGGAAAACATTTGGGTTTATAATCAGATGAAAGAGGAAGATGAGATTAACCAAAAGCAGAGAGTAAGAGTGACTCTCAGGTCACTATCTTAGAGGGGGCTTAGAAGAGATCAAGCAATGGAATTAAAACAAAATATATAGTTAAGTTGTGGAAATCATTGCTACAAGATTGTGAAGACTGAAGAGTGGTGCATTTTTGTCCAGTTCTTTGTTGTTTTTTTTTTTCTTCAAAAAAGATTAGACTTTTATAGACTAAGATTGGTTCGTTCATACCTATTAAACATGGCTGACCCAATAGGACCTTCAGCTTAAGTCAGCGAACAGTGGTGGATTTAATTTTTTTTTCTTCTCACCTGCTTATTACTGTGATTTCAGATAGAAGTCCTGTGCAAAAAGAGTCACTAAAGATGATGAATATACCAGCCTTTCAAGGATGCTGATGAAAATACCAGGTTTTCAAGGCCATTTTTGAAAACACTGGAATGGGTCGACCTGGTCTTTCTGAGAGACTGAAGCCTGCCCAGACTTTGAACTGGATCTGACAGGACAAAACACATTTCCTTTTCAACTTCTCAGATCTTCCTGTGTCCTGATCTAGCTCAGGCATCCAGCTGCCTTTTCCCAGTCCCTAAGCTCAGAACTGAAACTGTGTGAGATTCATATCACTGTATTAGATCTGCTTTCTCTTCTCTGGGCTGTGCAGCTCATTGTTGTCTCCATTTACTTTCAGCCCTCCTATTAACTTTGTTCTTTTCAGTTGATCAATCATCTTTCCCCAATGCAAATGGAGGAAGGGAAAGAAAAAATAGTCCCAGGGACCATNTACTTTTTTTTTTTTTTTTTTTTAAGTGAGGAATAGGATGGAAACCTGAAAAAGAGTATGTAGAGATGAGATTAAATGCTTCACCTGAGGAAGGAGAAAACGAAGACAAGGCAAGCCAAGAAAAGGAGACAGAGGGATGTGGATAAGCTTCTGGTTCAAGTTCAGCTGTTACTATGAAGTCATTCTATTGCAGTTCTCATTCCAATCAGTATTTATCATTCACTTTGTAAAGTCCAGCATAGTTTAAATGAGCTTGGAAAATTAGTACCTGTAAAATATAAGAGTGATAGAACCTAGATTACATGACAGGGAGAAGCTTCTGCTTTTTTCTTCTCACCCTTGTACATTTCTTCTCTCTGTCTTCTGTGGTCTGACACATGGGACAAAGGATTTAGGAAAGAAGTAAAGCAGAACACGTGAAAATTGTCTGGTGCCACAGCCATACCAGCACCAGAAGTTGGGAAGAAAGAAAGGAAGGGTAAAGTCTCAATTGAGTGTCAATATAGTGAATTGGAGGGCTTCTTTTGGGTGTAAATTTGCCTTATGCCTATACATGGACTAATACAACATGCATTCAGCCACATGATTACACTTAAAGTTTCCCTTTTTACTGGAAGCAGTTGAAGACACATGGTGACAAAATTTGTGTAGTCCACCTACTGTGTTTCTTCAGAATCCTCCACCAGTTTGTGCACAGAGAGTGTGTACCTAGACTGGAGCCTAATCCAGACCTCCTCACCATTGAAGCTGTAATGTGGGCTTGCGATACTGGAGCCACTCAAGGCCCTAGAAAATCAAACTTCAGCCCTTCCTGCTCTGTGCCATGCTGATGTATGGTAATCACAGAATCACGGAATGGGTCAGATTGGTCCAACCTCCCTGCTCAAGCAAAGTCATCCTAGAGCACATGGAATGGATTGCATCCAGAAGTTTCTTGAGTATCTCCAGTCAGGGAGGCTCCACAGCCTCTCTGGGCAGCCTGTTCCCATGCTCAGTCACCCACAGAGTAAAGTTTTTCCTCATACTCAGGTAGAACTTTCTGTGCATCAGTTTCTGTCCACTGCCTCTTCTCCTATTGCTTGGCACCACCAAGAAGAGCCTGGTCCATCCTCTTGACACCTTCCCCTGAAATACTTATTTATATTGATGAGGTCCCCTTTCAGGGACTAGACAGGCCCAGCTCCCTCTCTTTCATGTCTTTGTAAATCCACATGGGTCAGAACACAACACAAAAAGACCTAAAAAACACATTGATGAAATACACTGGTAGAAGTGCTGAGCCCAGATGGTGTCACCAATGGAAGTAACAGTGCTCAGCATTTTGGAGGACAAGTTTGAAGACCCATCCACCACCCCATTATCTCTGACCAATCTTCTCTCCTATGCAGAATGAATAAGAAGTGGGGAGACAGCTGAGGAGCTGCCTCATATAGCACAAACATAGCATTTCATCATGCTCAGTTTCCATGCTGGTTACATGCACTAAGCAAAGCAACGTGGAGTCCCAGGCAGTGCAGGGAGTTCCCCTGTACTGCAAAAACCAGCCCTCTTTAAACAGTTAGCTGGCTCTCTGTGTACATAGTTTATAGGCACAATAAGCCCAAGTCAACCAATGACCATACACCACGATGTGGACACATGGCAGTCACACAGCACATCTTGCACATCTCTCTACCCCTATTCCAGCTGAATTACTCTCCTATAGTTCCCTTCTACGTAGCCTAAGTAGCAGGCCCGAGCCATGATTTTATAAGGATAACAAGGCCCTTATTTTATAATGTATGTCACAGTTACCTAAAAAGGTCTGCCTCTCAGACCAAGGGGGTACTGCTGGGATTTCATTATGCTCACTGCATTACTGGGCATCCTGAAGATTTGGCAAGAAATAAATAAATAAGAAAATGGACTAATAACAAACTAATAAATTAGCAGACTGTTTCCATGACAGTGACTGATTTCCTAAACTATATGATATTAATTCACTGCACAGCTATTAATTTGGGAGGCACAAGGCAGTACATCACCCACATGCTTTCTCTCCCCTTTTTTATTCTTAAGGAGTTGGCTGACTTTGAATTGAAGACTGCAGAGTCACAGTGGCTGTGGATGTGCCCCCACAGAGTTTTCTTAATACACCATTTTATTGGTGAAAGGTTCTTCAGATGTGACTTGTCTGTCAATTTTTCTCTAATTATTGTTATTATTGCAATCTATGAACGATATCTATGAATTTCTGTGGATTTATGATAACTATGGATTTTTAGCTTTTGGCATTAAAAATGTGAATGTTGCCATAATGTGCAATTCAGCTCCTCTGAAGTTGCTGAAGGGTTTGCATGCTGGTTTGGAAGAACTGCTTGCACACATCACATTGCAAATTGGTCCTTTAAATGGTTGGCAGTAGAGGTTTATTGTGATACCCTTTGTGTGAAATTGCCTTCCTAGTTTTGGTAAACTCGAATGAATTCAATAGAACGACTGCAGAGATGAATTTGGACCTTCATATTTTGTTTATTCTAAAAATGAAAAAAAGAAAATATATTGCCTTTATGTAATAAGAGAACGTACATAGTATTTACCTGAAAGCTCTCAAAAGCTTTTCCATAAATTCGTGTCGTATTTTCATTCATGTAAATGTGTATTTGTATTTTCACAAAAAAACTACTTATTAGTAGCACAGTTAAATAAGTGTTTTGGAGGTACAGTAGGAGTTTCTTAGCTCAAACGTGATTTACCTTATCAGCTATAAAGGCTACCAGGATAAACGCATATTTAGCTGTAAGTTAAAATGCATATTATTAATATTTTTATAAGAGTTTACATTTATATAGCGTCTTTCATCCCAAATACCACAGTGTATTATGTATATGAATAATCCCATTGAGCTGGTGTGAATAGTCCATTGAAACCAATGGGACTATTCACACAAGCAAGGTTATTCACATGAATTAGAGCTATAGAGTCTGGCCTTCATTATATAATGTATTTTTTCTCCACAAAATTGTCACTCTCCATACATGTTAGTTTTAAATAAATTAATTGCAGAGGAGATGAAACTGCAAATGCTACTTCTTGCAATATATTTTCAGAAATTTACATATATGAATAAGGATAGGAGGCCAAATAATTTAATCTCTCATATATTAACATAATAGTTTAGTGCTGATTTAAAATGAAGATATTTCTTGGTAATGGCTCATCCCAAAACAACTTCCTACAAAAAAGGAGCTTAATCCCAGAAGTTTTTACTTCAGGAATAGATTTTAATCATGTTAAGAGTCTTATTTCCTTCAGTGGGATTGCTCATGAGTTAAGATTCTAGGATCAATATCAAGGCCAGATAAACAAGTGGCTAATATAATTTATTGCTCTTTGGTCCATATTAAGCAAACACTTTACACTGAAACAGCAATTTGAGGAATCAAAATTGGGTGACAAACACTTTCAGTTCTACTTTTCATTTCTGTGTGTTAGACATGTTCCGGAAGCAAACTTTTTGTAAGATCTGGGATATAATACTTAATCAGCTCTAATTAAACAGAATACCAGCAGTACAGTTCCCTGAGCGAGTAATACATTTGGCTCTGTTTCCGGTGAAAGGATTCTTGCTCTACTCTGCTCCACTTGACAGTTTTTGTTCCTGCCTTTTCAGCCACCCTGCCCTATGTCTACCCACCTGTTATGGAGCCATACATTGATCATGTCAAGGACCAATCTGGCTGAAAACTAACCAACTATTTTTTTGGGCCAGTTTAGCTTTCATACCCTCTATTTGTCTAGATGAAGTTCATGACTGTATAAATAGCTATTCCAGCATCAGGGAGAGGGTGATGTTCCTCTTAAAGTGCAAAATGGGGGAAGCACTCCCTTCAAAATTGCCTGTGAAACTACAGCATTAGTTTGCCATGGCTGAGATCATCGAGGATTTGAACATTGGAAAGGCTTTAATACTCAGTGGCAGTTGGTTTTCCCTCATAGACAAACAGAATGAGGTGTCTTGGAAAGCTGTCCTGGGACACAGAAGTAGCAGTGGCGGTATTCAGGAGAAAATTGCAACTTAAATATTGTGTGGGCTCTTAAGAGGCTCTCATCCACTTCTCTGTACCCAGGACAGTCAGGATTAAAATTTGAGAAACTGTCGGTAAAGTGTGAGGATCAAAAAAGAGCTGCAGCTTAGTTCTTGAACTTTGGCAAGATTCCGGTAGCAGAGGGGCTACAGGGGTGACTTCTAGGAGAAGCTGCCAGAAGCTTGTCCCATGTTGAAGAGCCAGTGGAAGACAGACCTGCCACTGGCCCATGCTGAGCCTGTCGGCACCCCTGGGATGATGTAGTCAAGGAGGGGAAAGTTGCTGCACAGTTGCATCCAGAGAGGGAGACAGAATGAGAAGATGTGAGAGCAACATCTCTGCAGTCTCCAGGGTCAGTGAAGACGGAGGAAGAGAAGGTGCTGCAGGAGCAGACATTTCCCTTCAGACCATGGTGCAAACCATGGTGAAGCAGCTGTTCCCCTGCAGCCCATGGAGGCCCATGAGGATGCAGAGGTCCGCCTGCAACTCCCATAGTAGGTGGATTCCTGAAAGAGACTCTGACCACATTTAAAGCCCACACTGGAGCAGGCCCCTGGCAGGACCTGTGACCCCATGGAGAGAGCAGCCCATGTGGGGCAGGTTTGCTGGCAGGACTTGTGACCCTACAGGGGACCAACACTTAAGCAGCCTATTCCTGAAGGACTGTACCCCATGGAAGGAACCCACTCTGAGTGGGTTTGTGAAGAACTGCAGCCCACGGGATGAATTCAATTAGAGAGGTTTGTGGAGGAGTGTCTCCCATGGGAGGAATTCTGTGCTGGAGCAGAAGCAGAATTGTTTCTCTGATGAGGAAGGAGTGTGAGAGACAACCTGTGATGAACCTCTATTCCCTGTTCCCTTTCACAGGCAAAGGGAAGGAGGGAGAGAGAACTGGGGGTGAAGTTAAGCCCAGGAAGAAGGGAGGTGTGGAGGGAAGATACAGTTTTATTTATAAGATACCGTTTTATTTCTCATTATCCTGCTCTGATTTGATAGGTAATAAATTCAATTAACTTCCCTGTTTTGCCCATGAGAGTAACTGGTGATTGATCTTTCTCAGCCCTTATCTCAATCCATCAGCCTTTCATTATATTTCCTCTCCCCAGTCCTGCTGAGAGGCAGTGATAGAGCAGCGTTGATGGTCACCTATCCCTGAGCCTGGGTCAACCCATGACAACAGCACAGTGACTGGGTCCCTGGGGATGCAAAATCTGAAGGATTTTTCCCATACTGCTGATCTGGAGCATTGACCCCATTGTTTTGGAATCTTACGTGAGGTTAGCTAGAAGGGCTAGAAGACAGCCACTTCCTTTTTTATTTGCCTTTACAGGGCAGTCCAATGCAGAATACCTCCAACAAGAACACTGGAGGAGATCCACTCCGGAGGGGTGTAGACCCTGGCAAATGGGGGATGTGTGAGATGGTTGTGCTTACATTCTTGATTTACAGCAGGCAGAATGATCATGAGAAAAAGGAGATAGGAGAGCCCCATTCACCCACCTGTTTGGTAAAACCAAGCATATAGAATCATGGAATTATAGAATGGCTTGGGCGGGAAGGATCCTTAAAGATTATCTTGTTCCAACCCCCTCCACCATGTGCAGGGACACCTTCCACTAGACTAGGTTGCTCAAAGCTTCATACAACCTGGCCTTGAACACTTTCACTGATGGGACGTCCATATCTTCTCTGAGCAACCTCTTCCAGTGCCTCACTACCCTCACAGGAAAGAATTGCTTTCTAATATGTAATCTAAACCTATCCCCTTCCAGTTTAAAGCCATTCTCCCTTGTCCTACCACTACATTGTCCAAAGCCCCTCTCCACCCTTCTTGTAGGCTCCCCTTTAGGTGCTGGAAGGTGCTATAAGGTCTTTCTGGAGCCTTTTGTACTCCAGGCTGAACAACCCCAGTTCTCTCAGCCTGTCCTCATAGGAGAGGTCCTCCAGCCCTCTGACCATCTTCACAACCCTCCTCTGGACTTGCTCCAGCACGTCCAAGTCCTTCTCATGTTCCCAGTGCTCAGTGCAGTATGCATTACTCAGCTAGACCCTAACATCTGGAGTCCTGTGAGGAGGCAGGTCTGGGAATGAGCCCTAGATTAGGGTTTGCATGAGAGACCATTGTGGGCTTGCTGCTCTCCAAATTACCCAGGTGTTGGACCCACAGCTGGTCAGAGAAGCTGAAGTGCATTCTCACGCTCACAGGTGTATTGGTGATAACCTTGGTGTCTAAGGAAGTGTGGGCACTTGGGGATTTAGTTGCTTTCCTGAAGTTAAAGCAGTTCAAGTGGCTAAGCAATGCTTGAGTCCCTTTGCAGATGAGTTCTAAATTATTAGAGAAAGTGTAATTTATCTTTATATATATGTTTGTGTGTGTGTATATATGTATATATAATATTCTATGTAAAGCTCCCTTGTTTCCTCGTCTAGAGGTTGTATTACCCCACCTCAAGGAAAGGTCATAGCCACAGAAGGCATATGAGACCAAAAATTCACTTTTAAGTTTTGTATCCATTATAAGAGGTTGTTCATTATTTCTGAATATTATAAGGCCAAAACAGTCATATCCTCTCTCAAAAACCAAAGATCCCCTCAAGGTCATTTGAGAATCTCTGAGGTCTCGTATGAAATTGAAGAAGAGGATTTTTTAGCAAAGTTTCTAAGAAAACGTATTTAATACTTTGTGGTTTTAAGTATTTATTGCAAATACTTCAGATTTGCTATACCTTTAATACTAATGCCATACTTAAAATAAATCACAATGTGTACTTCCTGTGATCTTTTCAGAACGCAATAAAACAGATTGTTTTTAATGGCTGTTCCAGCAATGAAAAATATCTGTGTTAGGTGGAAACAACAAATTGATGCTTTTTCAATTCCTTTTAATGGCATGAGGATCTTTGCAACATGCTGTGAAAAATATTCTCTTAATGATAGGCCTGTGGCACAACTTAAGGAGTCATCAAGAAATAAATGCTCTGCTGTCTGGCTGGCAGCTTGGTGTCCCTTAATTGAAGTATTATAAGATTCTGTGCAGAGTAAAGCCTCCAGGGTTTTGTAGCTAAATGGCACGGACACCTCTGATGAGACATGCAGATGAAGATGTGTCAATACAATCTTCACCAATTTGCTGTAATAGCAGAGACTGATTAATTTTATAACCACGGGTGCTTCTATTAGCTAACCTAAGGAATGATTTAGACTTTATTAAGCAACTTATTTCTATCTTTTTCGAGAGACTTCTGCAGCATAGTTTATCTCCAACTGCTAGACAGCAACACTCTTTCTAATAAGGAATCTAAATTTATTATTTAAGGACGGATCATGAGCATAACTCAGTTATGTGCAGCTTAGTGGGGGCAAATCTTTGTGACTTGGCAAATCAACTGTACTTAGGTTGGTGCTTCTCGAAAAATAAAGTGGCTTTATATCCTATGCAACTGAAATGGCAGCTCCTGTATACATTTTTAATGTACAAAAAAGGAAATTGAAGCAACTAAATCAAAAGTATGTGACTCTATATTTAATCTTTTTTTTGCTAGACTATAAAACTATTTTAATATTTTATTATAATTGCTTATGGACATCTAGCATGATTTGGTTACCCATAATCAACCAACACTTTATATTTTAGGGCTTTCTTCAATAAAATATGAATTACCACATGGACAATGCATTTCTTGATTGCTTTGCACAGTGCTGGCTGTGCAATCATGCTTTCTCTCAGGAATAAGGAACTCAAAACAACTCCTGTACATTCTGGACACAGCAGACAGTCAGAAAAATGTTATATCAGTTTTTTGGGTAGCAAATCCCCTGAACTGATGGCTGTCATCAGTTTCCTTACCCATTCAGCAGGAAAACTGATGGCCATGTTTTTTCCATTGCAGATGCCATCGTGCCTGCCAGTGAGGAAACTCTACATGCTGCATTGTACCCTACTGCTCCCTCCTGACAGAGCACTGTGTTGAACGAGGGGGTTTGTCCAATGTGTGGAGACAGGCCTCCTTCCTTAGTCTTACTTACCAAGAGTACTGGAGCATACTGACCTTGTCTTTTTTATTTTTCTGTTGGCTTTGTGCTGTTTTCCAACTAGTCAGCCTCATGCACACTATTAAAGAATATGCTGTTTGCAAAAGTCAAGTTCAAACATGTCAAATTATAACCATCAGCATAGATATGGAGTAACCCACTTCCAGACCATGGTCCAGAGTTTCACTCATACACTAATGGCAGAGAAGGCACTTACTCTTTACTCCTCGTGGTCCCAGGATCTGGACATAATTTAATTCAATCGTGTGCTCCTTTATTTACAGTCTGATTCTGGGATGGACACTTACTGCATGAACTCATCTGTTACAAGGTAGGAGAGCTGCATATACAGTCTGAGGTTCATATTTTTCCGCTATTAGCAGAAATATGAATGTGGGAGGGTGTTTCTTTGGATCAGGGATTTTTTTCTCCTACCCCTGTCCCCTTACTGGTTTTGTGGTTTGATTTGTCTTTTTTTTGGGGGGGGACTGAATGTGTGATTCATCATTTTTATATATTCACTTTTCAATTGTGGCTGAATTCATAACCATATTTCAACATCTATTTGTTTTAATTTTTTTTATTACTTGCTTCATAATTTCATTTCTTTGACCAACCATTGAAAATTTGAAACAGTAATAAAAAATTCTTCCATGGTGAACAATAAATTTTACTTGTTTTCTGCATATGTGCAACTCACTTTAGTAGCAAGATTCTCCAAATTCACAGTATTTCAGTACTTCATTCTTACAGCTATCTGAAAGTTCAGTCTTTGAAATAACAGGAATCCCTACTTTTTGACTTGCCTGAGATCTTCTGAAAGTCAAATTATTTCTATCTTTGCCTCTTGTAGGTTCCATATACATTTTCCTCATGTATCTGGTGCAAGTTTCATGCCAGCAGTTGTCTGATCTAGCATGGCAGATCCAAGTGCTTGTCGCTGCAGACATGTTCAAAGAAAACATTCTCCAAAGGCTTGTGGGAGCCAAAGGCAGCTTTCTTGAGAAGAATAGAAAAAAGCATCCCTTTGGAATTGAAGCAAATATTGATGATCGCTTTTCATCATACTTGCTTGGCTTTTTCTTTTTTCCCTACATCTGTGGGCATCATTTTTTTCCCCTCTCCAAACTGGTTTCTCTCTGACCCCTAAAATTTTAGAGCTTCTGATCGGAAGTGGAGCAGCATGTGAAATATGGCTGCTTTATTTCAAGCAGGTATGTGCTGGTTCTATCTAGTCTCCTTCCCTCAGTACTTCAGGCTTGTTTCTCCTCCAAAAATGAATTAATAGTGCCACTGATTCAGGCTGCATTTGTGTTAAAATACAAATGCTCTGATACTTACATTTCTCACTGAATGCTGCTCTGGAAGCTCCATGATACCTCACCTATCAATTATTTTTCCCTTGAGATCTTTATGGTAATGAGATTGAGACTGCTGAGAAGTATTGTGGCATTTACTGAAGATCCCTTCCCTAGTGCTTGAATTGGTAGCAGAGAGACACCTGTCAAGGAAGACATGACTGACAAATGTCTTTAAAAAGTATGTTTATAATGTGTGTCTATGTGTATTTGAATTTGCACATTAATTACCAGAAATATGCTTTAAAAATAATCATGTACGGCTAGATCACTTTATAAGTTAAAACACTGGCCTTTACTTCACCTTATAATTGAAGCAGGGTGCCTCTAGCACCCTGTCCCCTGAATCCTGGAGAGACAGAAAGGAGAGCTAAGCTCAGATGGGTTCATTGGCTCCATATTACCCCATCCAGTGATGTTCCCAAACCCTTGAATTGGTGCTGCACCTAACACTGATTGAATCACCAAACACTATTGATCTTGGCTTTCTAGAGAAGCCATTCATCCAGCCTAGAGTGCATAAAAGAGCTTCTATTCTCCCTGAAAATGACTTAGTATAAATAACTAAAATAAATGTCAGTGGGAGATCTGTGAACGTATTAAGCACAGGTAGAGCTCTTGATGTGTTGCACATAGACTGGATCTGTATATGTATAAATTTAAATAATGATATATGTATTTTCAGTCCCAAGTTTGGCACAGGGCCAGAATGGACCTCAGAGTGAGTGCAAATACCCCAGACAAATTACATAATATGCATCTGCCCCAGAGCTGAGGCACACCATGTCTATTAATCCTACTCCAGGGGCTACTAAAGGCTGGAGAATGCATACTCATAAATACGGACTGTGGCCCCTGAGGTGATCCCTGGAGACTCGTTTGTACCCACTTTGGCAAGGTGCTTTTGTGTCTTTGGGGGTGACCAGAGCTGGGGAAGAAATTCTGCCCTATGGCTAGAAAGCACTGTCTTGTTTCTGTCCTGCACGGACATGCTGCTTTCGCTGGCCATTTAATTTGGTTGCAGGTTCCTCACAATCCAGGCAGGGTTCCAATGCACCCAGGAGATTTGTTACCTCTCTCTCCTGTCTCACTGAAGCAGGAGCGTGTTGGTGAATGCTGGAAAGTAGGGATTCTGTGCCTTCCCCACATTCCATCTCTGCCCACCACAGGGCATCTGAGCATCTCCTGGTCTTTAAATGAATGTCTTGTTTAGGCTTTTTGGAGGTGAAGCACAGAAAAAACAATACCATGCCAGATACAGGCATGTTAACTCTGATTCATAGTCTGCTGCAGGCAGTGAAAATCTCTGTCATCTCTGATAGACTCTGGATCAGGCAGATACTGAGGCTTTAAAAAAGTTTTCGATTCTACATATGTGTGCACACAAACACATAGTGTTCATAAAGTATATACATCATGCATTGCTTTAAATTTTCATACTAATGTGGCATAATGCTAATTTATAGAGTGGATCCATTGCTCTGTTAGATTTTGAAAAATTAAAAAAAAATCTTCCCTGAAAATGGACAAGATTTTTTAATGTTACATGTTCTTACAGCATGACAACCATTGAAAGAGCTATTTAGTATGTTACATGGTTTAATAAAAATAACTTGTCTGGCAGCGTCTGAAAGCTTTTGCAGCTGCAGGGGCACTTCTTGGAAATAAATTTGTGTTTACACAGGTGCAGCCATATTTAACAAAATTTTTATATGCAATGCAAACAGCTGCCTGTCTGTTTTCTTTGGCAGAGCTCTTTCCAACTGAAACAATTTGTATCAAACATATCTCTCTGTGATACCTATATAAACAATAGACAAAATTCCTGTGAAAGGAAAAGGTTTTCAATAATGCACTTTTTAGATAAAGTGGAAAGCAGAAGCACCTTGATTAGAAAAGCTTGTCCCTTCTTGAAATATTTTGCATTTGAGAAGGGCTCAGGAGTCCACCAGGGAAGTATTAAACATTCTGTAGGAAAACTGAGTTTTATTGAGTTAAAGTCAAGCTGAAGGATTCTATGTTCAATAACAGACACTTGGCAAATTGGATATTTTCCTTAACACGAACACTGCTAGTAGTGATGTACATTGTATTTTTCGACTTTTGTAATATTTTTATATAGAATGAAGTATCTCCTAAAATATTTAGTCATAACTTTTCTTTTTTTACTGTACTTTTTTCGTTACAGTTTTTTACAATTGCATAAAATTCTTGTTCATTCAGAAAACTGTTATCTACTACAGTCTTAGTAACCCTGCACTTTTCACTTCTTTGCAAATACTCATGCTTTTGAAGAGCTGCCCTATTGCCATCTTGCTTTCTTTTGGTCAAAATTCTGTAGATTAGAAGTCTGGAATTTAAATTGTGGTCTGGAGTTTGGGTTTCAAAGACACCTTCCTCAGCCTTCCCTGTTCCCAACAAAAACAGTGAGTAGGAAAGAAAGATTTCTTCACTTAATTTATCTTGATGTTCATAATTTCTTCCACTATTTGTTCATGTAAAAATGTTTTCTGTTTAATTTGCAGCAAGAAAATGTTAATGTTTGTTGGAGAGGAAGATTCTGACACCAGATGGTATCCAGAAAGCTTCAACTTTATTCTCACAAACTAGCATATTTATCTACCTTTTGAATTCCGCGCACGCGTACACGCACCGCAATTAACAATATGATTGGTTGACGCCACGAGGGGCGTGCTCGTCACAGCTCTGCTATCTTTAACTCTTTGTTTACTGGCTCGGGGATTTCTGCAGCTCCTCTACATATGTTAATATATGCTGCTATTGACTCAAATTATAGTCAAATATTTTTGAGCACATACACAAAATACTGTTCTAACATTAAATATCAGTTTAATTATTTCAGCAATGATGAGGAATAATCTTCTGTTCACAGATGAAGAGCAAACTCTCCAACATTATTTTCTCACGAATATTTTTTTTGTTCTTTTGTAACCATGCAGTATAGCAGGTGAACCCAAGCATGTGATACACTTGATCAGTCCTTTTACTTTATCAAAGAGTGAAGTGGAGAAGCTAACAATGCTTCTGGCAGCCTCAATACAACAGAAACCTTGTGTCTAGATAAAGATTTTAATAAATTATATATTTGTGTAACTCCACTGACTTCAACAGAGGATCCAGTGGGCTTTGTGCTGTACTTGCATTTGTGTGGAGCTGACACAGCTTCTGAGTGCTCAGAATGACAAATCTTTGTTAGCATTGCTGCAGCTTTATGAAATGCAGTTTAGCCTCCCAGCACCATGGGGGCTTGTCACACTCTCTCCCAGGCAGTGTGCTGGAAACATATTTTTAGTGAGGTCGTTTGTTTGTTCTTTCCCTGTGAATTTTCCCCTCAGTAAAAATACAGTCCAACAGATTACCTTTTCTTAAGCCCATTCTGCACACATTATCTCCACAAGATGTATTTACATTTACCTATTATATCCCTATATCCCTTTATAGAATGAGGCAGTACTTCACCACTGCTTGGAATTATGGCCACAGAAGAAGATTCTGTGATTGTACATTTGCTACACTTTCTGAATTATTCTGGCCTTCTGTTTGAACTTCAATCTGATGAGCTGAGGACCCAGAAGTCATATTAAATAAAGTTGTGCTCTGTGCGTAAAGATTGCTTTATTTTTATATGACTACATTAGGTGTGAGAACCAGCTGGAAAATGAAAATTCTTTTGGGGTATTTAGCTTCCCTTTCCAATCTAAATAGCATTTCAATTATTAACAATGATGTGATTATTTGTTTCTAGGCTTAAGACACATGCTTCTATCAACAGGCCTGCCTGCACAGTGCTATTTGTGTAAGCTTTGTGGGTTTTTGAGCAATAGATTTACTAAGTAAATGAAGATTCCACATATTCCTTAAGCTCCTAAATTTTCACCCTGAAAGATTTTACTCTAGTGCTTTTAGCTGAGCTAGACTATAGTCCAAATTAGGAACACTGCTCACTAACAACCAAGGATTTGGGAAGTCCAGTATGTTAGTTCGTGTTAACAATCTTTTTTCCTAATAAATGAACAATTAGAAGAGGATACTACATTCAACTGAAGTAAAAGAACATTAATAAAAAAGAGATGGAGCGAATTTCATGTTGATGGAGAAAATTTCTTTTCCACATTAATTTGGGATCATGTGCTCAAGAGCAGTGATTTTACCAGAAACAGAGCTGAGTCTGGGGCAGCTAACCAGAAGAGTTGAAAATTGCAGTGCTTTGTTCAGTAAGTACAAACCAGTGGTTCTTTCTGCTGCTGGAGATCCTTAGCAAGTTGCCTAACTGACTTCTGGACCCTAACACCTTTATAAACAATCCATTTGTAAAACCATAGCTTGCTTTCCACCAAAATTCCCTCTCCAAGTGCATGACCACCATCTCTCTGTTCAACCTCAGCTTATAAAAGTATTTATGTGAACAAGTAATGGTATTAAGTGTATGAAGAATGATATTATGTCTATGAAGAAGCCTCCTAAGTCTATTTAGAACCTCCTAGACAAAAAAGTTCTGTGCAGAAGTAATTATTATTTGTTTCAGTAATTTCTTCATTTAAGTTACTTTAGATATACCTTATCTAAACCACTCATGAGATTTGTGTTATTTCCTATAAGGTAAAGGCTGTTATTTTTCTATGCTGTCTCTATGTGATATAGCCCAGGTCTCCAGGTAGGAACCCTGAAAGATGAAGTTAAATGCTACAGAAGCCAAATCCTTAGCCTTGAATCTGACTGCAAGCAAGCACAAAGCTGAAGATGTACTTTAAAGTGAGACCCATGCTCTTAAAGTTTTAGTCATACAGGGTTCCTGAGAAAATAATGTCTTTTACATAGTCTAATGAAGACTTGCTACTGAGATCCTCCCCTGGAAAGGAATTCTAGGGCAACAACCCTGAAAATAAAGAATAAAACCTGTAATCAGTAATGCTAACTGTAGCAAGGCTGAGATAATGTCAAGATACAGTAGATCAGGCACTAATATTAAAAAGATAATAATAAAAGCTATCTGAAACCAATCAGATAACTATGTTAAGTAAGCTCAGCTATGAAGCTTAACTGCTTTATTTGGTATAAATTCTATCTTGAGTTATTTCTCCAGAACAAAGAACTGTACTGCCCTGTAGTGGGCAATGGATGGGGGAGCCTTATTCATTCCTTTATCATTAGCTTATAAATCACCCCTCCTCCCTTTCCTGTTTTCATCTAACTTCCTCTCCTTGAAGATCTGACATCAATTTAGGTTGTGCTGCTCTGTGACTGCCCCAAGAAACTCCATTTATATCTTTGTTTTTGCTCCTGGGTTGGACATCGTAGCGGAGCAGCCTGGACAGGACTCCTGGAACACACGACTCCTTTGCAGGTACACAGTTCTGTACCCTGCTCTGTACTCCTGAGGTCAGTGATGTTGTCATTCCTTTCCGAACACGAGAAAGTGTCCTTACCTCGCATAAACATGAAGTTGCTGGGAATTAATCCTGCCAAGAAAATGTGGGGCAGAAATGGGGCAAATATACTGTTGTATCATTCAGTTTAATGAAAAACACAGTAAAATTCTCTTGCTTGTGATAATGCTAGTTGCAATAAATTGTCATACAGATACTAGGAAATAAAAGGGCCAAGGACTATTTACTAACTTTCAAGCAAGTTGCATGTCTCATATCCATATAATGAAATTTAATTCACATTGCCTTCCATTTCCCAAAATAAAACAGAAACAGTTTTGTCCAACACAATCCCTCTGGGAGCAATCCTAGTTCCTTTCAGTCTCTCCCAGTACTCCTGCATACTAGAGGCTGACCGACACATGCCAAAACTGGATGGGAGGATGTGCTAACAGTAAATACTACAGACAACCCTGGCCATAATTATGCCATGGCTATATTTTGCCATGATCACCCTGCCCAGCTTCCTGGCACTGTGCTCCATCAGTTCAAAGTTATTTTGAAGACAGTGCAATATTTTAATTTTTCTAGAGCTAAGGATTTATATAAATCCCAGATTTATATCAAAATCCAAGATTTATATCAATCCTTGCTTCATATCAAAAGTGCTTAGGTCTCAGCACTCACCAAAGGACTTTGGTGATTTTCATATCATATCATATCATATCATATCATATCATATCATATCATATCATATCACAAAGACAATTAAGGTGTAATATATATATATTTTTTTTTTTTTTAATAAATTGGTTTATAAAAGAGTACTGACCAAGAAGATACTGGGGTTTCTTGCTTCATTCTTGGCTGTGTCTCAAAACAGTGAGAAGCAAAACAATCAAACACCTTTTATTTAATTGTCTCTGTATTTTTTAGAGTGAGAATAAAGATTACTATTCAGCACATGGCAACATCTCAAGTTCATGTTGGTGATAAAAAAAAGATCTGTATCCTAGGACTTTATTCTGAAGTCCTGCAAAGCCAAAGCCCTTCAATAGCAAGGACAAAATCTGTTTGCTAAACAATGTAATCTCATTGGTCAAGTGTTTCTTGGTTTTTCAAAGCTCTTGAGAAATCGGACATCTTTCTTTCTTGAAGGTGTTCAAAGCTGTTTTCCTGAGCACAGAATTTATTTGGTTTTGTAATCAGCAGGTGTTTTAGCAAAACAGGCTTTTTAAGGAGCATTTGACTGTGTTTTGTCCTTACTCTGGATAGAGTCACAGAGTTTGACGACAGGCTCAACCTTCTCAGCATTCCAGCCAATTGACTTTGGAGCACAATCTGGTGACTGCAGTTACAAGCCTCCATTGCCATCGTCTTTTATTATGTAACCCTAGTTATATTATTGCATCCCTGGTCTGCCTGTGATCAGTCTACCACTTCATTGTCCTGGCCTTTTCTGTTTGAAACAGATGTTTAAAAACATTTGAATAAGATATTTCAGTTTGTGGACTTCTTGTCATCATCCTGCAAATTTACAACAGTCAGCAATGTAAACATGTACTTGACAAACTCCAGCAGCCTGTAGACTTCAGAGTTCATCCACTCATTTCAGCAAGGCAGATGTTTCATTTTAATACTCTTCATACTATAGATTAGGATTATGCTTTTTCTTTCTTTTGCTTTCTTTATTTCTCTCTTTGAAAAGGGAATAAACCTGACATGCTACTAATGTCATTTCACACTGCGGGCCAGATGGCGAAAAATGCAAAGGCTGCAACTCTGTTTATGTATGGGAAAAAAAGGAATTTTGTTTCTGAAAGACTTTCAGCTCAATCATTTGTTACTTTAAACTAAACACTAGATGATGAATAAAGTAGGACTATCTGAACTTCAAAAAGGTCCTTGAGATTAAGTGCTTAACAATGTAATGCATCTGGAGGAAGAGTATTACATTATTCCTGCTTGCTGCATTGGAAAGATGTTGGGAATGTTTTCAGTGTAGTGACTGCCTGCAAGCAGGGTGCTTGAAGACAACATTTGGCAGTGCCTTGGAAATTTCTGGAGATATAAATCATATTTCCATCGCTTTTTATTATTATTAGTGAAAGATGGTACTTGAACAGACTGTCTGTGCTAAAATAGCTTGTTTTATCTGCCATTTCAAAGCGACAAAGTTGTGCATTTACCAAGAATTGTGTAAAAATGTTTGCACAGAAAGTCAGCATTATTCCAGGTAACTTTAGACTCTGAAGCTTAGGGATGGGAACGTTTTCACCCACCAGGTTTCTGTTGATGTGCAGATTATCACAGAACTAATCTAAAATTTGTGCTTCTGCATTATTTTTAGAGAAAGGCTGAAAAAACTAACTGTGCTTTGATTTGTTTACTTTAAAATAAATGTTTCAGAAGACATCTCAATTTGGGGATAAAACTGTTTTGGTTTATTTTCCCACCCCACATCTGTGGTACAATTTTAGCACATCCTGAATGTTGCAGTCCAGTTGCCTCATTCTAGTGTTTGGGTGGACAGGATGGTATTTTCCATGAAATACCTTTAGGCTTCAAAAGTAGAAGAGGTTTTCATGCATTGCTGAATGCTCCAGTTTGCCAGAGAAAGTCAACCCTCAGAAAATGATGGGAAGAGAAAGGAAGCAAATCCCAGGTGCAGAATCATATTCCATTTTAAATCATCACATTTAGGACAAAGTATTTCAGTTTTTGAGTTTTTATTTATTTCTTTATTAAGATAGTGGGGAGAGTTTGTTATTTAGGGTTTTTTGTTTCTTTGTTTTGTTTTTTTTTGTTTGGGTGGGTGGTTGCATTTGTTTGTTTTTCTATTGGGAATTTTACTTCCCTAGCTATCCTCAATAATTTCCAAATAAACATGAGAGTGAAGTTTGGACCAAGCAGGAGGAAATATTCTGTTCCTCTGTTTCATGGGGTTTTTAAAAATTAGTTTTCCTATTACTGTGTCATCATGATCTCTCTATGACATCAGGTTGTGTCTGGAAGAAGAAATGCCTAAGTAGCTTTCTTCAAATGAGTTATGTCAGATTTTTAGAGGAAGGAATTAACTATGTAAAGGGGAACAACCTTTTGAGATTAAAATTGCCTGTATGAACCCAAGAAAAACTCAAATAGAAGAGCATTGACCATCCTGTGACCTCACAAAATTGCTTCCTTCACTCTTGGCTGAACACAGTGATGATATATCACAGTATGCATGAGAATCTGCCGGGATGTGTTAGTATATTAGACCCTGGTTAAGAATGAAAGGCAAAGATAGGGTAGGCACCTCTCCCTGTAACATTTTCCTGTGCTGTGCACATGAGTATTCTCCAGCACCAAAGTGATCAGGAATAAAGGTAAAATACAAAAGAACTCTAAAAATAAGTTGTCAGCAGTATTTTTGACAGTTCTACTGATTACAGTAGAAGGAAGCATCAAAGGAAATTAGTATATGTTTTTGGTTAAGCCAGGTAAATACATGTATTAAAAATGTATCTTCAGGTGTGTGTTGACAAGATGAGACTTGAATTTAGGATATTATCATATAAAACAAACTGTGTCCATTGTGGATGTAGTCCTAAAGGTCATGGTCATAATAACAAAATACTGCTACTACTTAAGAAATCTATTCTATCCAGATATTAATATATAAGATACTTTTTAAAAATCCCTTAGGTTAATGCTGTTTATATTTTTGTCATTCAAAATGAAGGTTACAATTTTTAAGTAAGATGTAGATCAGAAATAGGTGAGGACTGAAAGCTCTGACTGAACCTCATCAAATGCACTGTTTGAATGTGTTTGAATCTAATCCATCCTAATACTTTTTTGATTTTTGGCCAAATCCACATTAAAAGAGAGACCTACTTAGATGCAACTGAACTTTTAATGTGATTGACTAGCCTCACAGTTTTTCCAGTCTTCATACTGCTAGAAATTTCTGAAAAATAATTTATCATAAAAGTTTTCCCCTAATGCAAACTACCATATCGTATTGTAGACTAACAGTTTTAGTCTCCAGTTTACACACAAGCACCAGTCTACATCCAAACAAAATTCAAGTGTGTGCAGAACTAAGCATGGCTAGAATTTTTGAAATGTCTGAAACATATTTTTGGCTAAATCTACTGTCAGTCTTCTTTCGGTCTTTTCATTAAGTCTATCAAAACTGAAAGGGAGGTATTTTGATACAGAAAGACTCCCTTACAGAAACAATACTCTGCACTGTGAGTAGAAAAGTCTTATAAAATCTTTTTGTGTTACTTAATTAAAAGATGATGGGCAGAAGGGATAATAGGTTGTTTCTAAAATTCTAATGAATTTTATCACCATAATGATGATTACCAAATGTCTGTATTTGCAAAAGAACAGCAGTTCATAAATATAAAATTTGTGCTATTATTAATGTGCAGAATGTGCCAGTTTTTATCAATATAGGAATCTGGTAATTATCACTAAAGCCATTAATTAAAATTAAGAAGTAACTAAATAAGAAATAGGAATTCCATTTACTTTTTAACATCCAAAGAGCAGAAATATCTACCTATTATCCTTTTCAGGCATCTGACACTGTGACAATGGAATAGAAGGTTGTCACGGCATAATAGTCCCCAGCTGCTGGGTGGATGTGAGCCGAAACTGAGGCATTTATCAGAAACAAATACCCAGGGAAGCTGGGGGACATTCATCCTGGGCCAGCACTCTGTTAAATCAATGGTATTTCTGTTCCAGCGGGTGACTGACGGGTGTGCTCTGTCTGCTGGGTGTCAGTGCGGCACAATGGTCCCGGTCCCACCCCTCAGGGAGCCATGTGGTGATTGTCCAGGGGAGGCAGGCACCCTCAAACCCTGCCTCTGAGGGGGATTTGTGAGGTGTCACAGCATGTCACCCCTCCATCACCCTCTGCCTCACAGGGCGCTTGGAGGACTGTGCACAGCAGGGCCAACAGCCATGAGGGTGAATGGCCCAAGGGATGGGCATGACCCAGGCATCCCTGGTTTCTCCTCCACTGCATTGGTAGAATGGGCTGATTTTACCAAAGGGACCGTGCTTTCCTTGGCTACAGTGACCCTGTGGTGCAGCTGGAGCCAGGCAGAGGAGCCAGAGGCTCTGCATGGGACCACACCTGCTCAGCCAGAGAGGTGGTCAGTGCACACCTCCATGAAAGCAGCTATCAAACACCCATGGAGCACTCACTGCAAGGCAAATGAAGTCTGTGTGTTGCTGGAAAGGGCTATACTCGTGCTTATCAAGACATTAGTACTCACTTGCAAACTTCATTTGCACTGGACACGAAAGATTTTGAAGCAGACCCAGTCTGCCAAGGCAGTGAAGGAGGAGGTGAAAAGGGTACATCTTTTTGAGGCAAATACCAGTTACCTCTGTTTCATAAGAGGCTTTCTGCTCTCCTGGCATTGTGTTATATATATCTTCAGCCTCACTCGCTGCCCCCTCCTGTGTAAAATTTACACAAGCATTGAAAGATTGTGGAATACCCAAGGAAATAATTTTTCAGTCGATTGAGTTCTTAATGGAAAAACCTCCCTGAATGCTATCTTACAAATTAGAAGATCCCCTGCTTTCTAAATAGTTCAATTGAAATCAGCTTTTGTATTTATCCTTCAGGTCATTCAGGCTCAAATGTTGTTAGCTCTGAGTCAAAAAGTCAGATTTTTAAAGGGAAAATGTCAAGTCCTTTTAGGCTTCAACTGACCTTTTAAACCAGATTAGGGATTTGAAGCATTACACATGGATTTCTACATTTTATATCACAGTATTTAACAAATGATCAAATACAACTCCCAAGAATACTATTTTTACAAGCTTGACATTTCAGGCCTTAAAGGATGTTGCTGGTCTTTCTTTTACATAAAATTACCCTGGAGAAATTCAGCCTGTTTTCTGTTCCTTCATTTCTCTTTCATAAGAGGAGAAGTTCTGTGCATTTCACTCCATGCTGTTGTTCTCTCTCTGGCATTGCAAGCAAGAAAATATCATGATGAAATCCTTGAGATATGCTCAAAGTGATTGCTACAATAAATTCACTCGGTGTGTGTCACATATGGTTAGAGCACAAATCAGGCAGTTATAGATGCCAACAGGGCCCTAGGAATAGATCTGACCTTACTTTTGTGCCTGGACTGACAGATAGTGCCACTAAAAGTGCACTAAATCTCCCAAGGTGGGAATAATAGAAACCCTCACGTGATTCCAAGTGCTTCCCTCACACAGGTAGGACAAAGGAAATGGATGCTAGAGTGGGATCATGGATGTGTGAGAGGACACTCCTAAACTGAAGGAGCAAGCTGGGTTGAGTGCTCAGAGATTGCAGACACGGTGGGAACAAGAGGAGCAGCCCCATTCTCAGCTACTGTGGTGTGTCATGGGTGTCTGTCCATCTTACATCCCATGAGCTGGTCAGCTGGCACTGCATGATGGTGATACCCACGGAGAGGATGGAGACAGCATAAATTTCCTTCCTGTCCTTGGTCAAGGGAGGGAGACTCTGTGTCAGAGGGTCACATCACAGGACTCAGCTCTGCCCTGCTGGCTGTTCAGCCCTTCTCCTTTTCTCTGAGGATGGCTCATTAAGTGCTAATCATAGTACTGGAATTTTTAGATGGATCATTTCTCTTAGTTGGAAAGGGACCAGAAAATGTTATCACATGGACCAACTAGGCATGAGACAGCAACAGGGTTCAGGTTTAAAGTGCTCTGCATAAAATCACCAGCTCCCTCTATGTTTGTAGAGGAGATAAGGTTTGTCATTTAGGCACATGGGTTTTGTTTCATTGGGTATTTTTTTTCCCATACCAGACCAAGACCTGTAGATTCCCTGACAGGCTTTACTGGTAGTTTCAAAATCTCTGAAGTCAGTATTATTATGGAATGTAGAGAACATCTCAAGGATTTTCACATTTTCCCATTTTTGTCTGAGCTCTCTCTCCAGTGACTTGGCTCCAACCGAGACAAACACAATGCAACATTCTGCTGCACACTGCAGCACAAAGGGGTTAAACCACAAGGGTTTGTTACCAGTCAAGCCTTCTCTGTCCCTTGATAAACAAAAGGTGTTAAAAGGGTAAATTTGTTGAAAAAGAGCAGAGATTGACTTCAAGTTTCAACCTTGTGCTGGTAGCATTTAGCACAAGTGAATTTGTATTTTATTTGCCTAATAGGCAGTTACTGGGCACACCACAGTACCTGTATGGGTGTGGATAAATAGAGGCTTGCAACATCTGCACATTTTAAATAAGTGCAGAGCTTACCTTCTGAAGCAGAATTCCAAAGTTTCAGTCGCAAATGTTGTTGTTGTGTTGGAAAGGACTGAAGAGGTAAGTCTTGTTATAGCCAAGAACAGTGCTGACTTTGAGTCTCTTCTGGAAACTGCTAACTGTAAAATGAACACCATACAAGTGTGTAACACACATCTGTGTGCTGTGATACTTTCTGCACTGTGACATTAGTACTGTCCTTACAGGATTAGAATAACTCACTTTCCCCACCTCCTGCATCTGAAGTGGAAAACATAAAAGAATTAATCAGCACCTCTATGTCTGGGATACAAAATTGTTGTAGTCTGAAGCTAACCTACTGTAATTGATTAGAGCAATTATTTACAGTCCTTAATGTTAGTTTTGCTGGTGATTTCACTGTTTTCAGCTCCTCTTACTGATTGGTTTGAAATTCTGAGATATTCAAAATTATGTTTATAACACAGAAAAAAGGCATTTGTGGCTTATAGCCAGATGTAGAAAGTCATGACAACACCTAATGATAAAATTACCAAAGACATCTGTCAGATGCCATTTTGTGATGCTATTGTTTTTTTTCTAAAATAAAATAAGCAGCTATGCAGCTGTTTTAAAATATTTGTCAGACTTTATCAAAATCATTTACCTATCACCATATATTGTTTCTTGTAATGGAAAATACCTGTAGTATGACAAGAAGATGAGGTTAATCTGAAGCAAATCAACATGATAGTTTTCCATTACTGGAACTCAAACAGGCTCATCAACAAGGGATGACACAGAATAACTGTGCTGCTGAATAGCTGTTATGCTGTAGACTAACAGAATGCTGCTGCTGTTACACAAACATGCATTCACAGAACAAAGAGTATTTTGAGATACGTTTTTCTTCTAATTTGGCAACATTTTATAATGAAAACTAGGCTATTCTGTTAAAGCTCAAGGAGACAAGCTCTTTTAAAATAACATGTTCTCCTTGGAGCTTCTGCTTCGCTCGAGTTTATCTCCTTCCTTCCATCAAAGGATACTTTCATCACTTTAGACTTTATTAGAAAGACAGAATTTAGAAAAGCTTGGCAGAAACATTTGGATTTGTCATGTGCTCCAGTGTTAATGGGGAGTACTTGGTCTCTGATACAAAAGTTGCATTTACTTAATTTATAAATTTTATAGGACAGATCTTCTGGTCATCTGTTATTGCTTTGGAAGCAATTATACATGGAGCCTTTTTGGACTCTCCATCTGACTATAGGCACTTTTGTTTATGCCAGTCATCTCTGCATTAACAAATAGACGTTTGTTTGAGTTACACTGAATTTTTTGCAAGAAAATGCTGCTTAAAAAAGAGGGATATTGCACTCCTAGCTCCCATTTAGAGTGTTCTCCATTAACCAGATGTGGCAAGAAAAAAACGCCACAAAACTGAAATGGCTACTTACTAATGATTGCATAATGGTTATTGCGTTGCACTTCATCTTCAATTTGGGGAACATCCTGTCACAACAGAGCTCTACAGTAGGTGACATGAGTCTGTGAATTTCGCAAGGCCTAAAGGGCATCATTTTTCAGAGTTACCAAGTAGGAGCGGTCAATTCAAAACACAAAGTCAAGGGCAGAAAGTTTGATAATGTTAAAACTCCTGCAGTTTTGGAAATTGTTGTTTGCTGGTTGTTGTTGGTTCAAAAATATTCAAAAACCTCAGCTCTTGCTTCAGAGAATCTCTCTTCAATCTTAAGTGTGCTGCAGGAATAGTTTTCAGCAAGTTGCTCCAGGAACAGCCTGACTACTGAGGAACTCAAATGAGTCTCTAAAGCAAATGTATCACTGAACTGTTCTGGTGGAGCTCTGCCAGCCAGCCATGATTCTGTCTTTACCATGCAACCAGATGTGATGCAGAGGTTCCCAAATTAGTGCCAGATGCAATAGTAGTCCTGGACCATGTCAATGTGCTGAAGCCAACAATGGGATTTCTGATTTGTTATCCCAGCTGCTATCTGTGCTCAACAGCAGCATGGACCAGGCTGGGAGGGTGTCTCTGGTGCAGACCCCCTCGCACTCTCTGACATATCTAACAATATCATCCAGCAGTTCACAATTGGTGTTTCACCTCATTCTTCTCCTTTTTTCTGATTGCCCCAATCTGAGAAGAAGCTAGTCTTAACTTCAAGAGCATTGTCAGAAGCATCCCAGGTTCTGTGTTCTGCATCCGTCCTGCCCTTTGTTTGGGAGTGCATGACTGGAATAACAGCTGGGGCTTGAGGGGCTGGTAAATGCTCATGATTTTCCGACAGCCAAGAGAGAAAGAGATGAGGTGCATATAAAATTAGAACTGTTTCCTTTTCTAATGCAGAGAGTGTTCCTATGGTCTTATATCAGCAGAAAGGCAGATACCATACTTTCGGAAGCACATGGTTGCCTTGCTCTCGTTTATCATCTGTCTGCCTTTACCAGACTAAATTAGCCAGAATAGGAAGATCTGGCAACTGTTCTCCAGGGTTCAGTCTTTTTTACCACCACATGGACTCAGTTTTCACATCTCTTTGTACATGGCCTCTTCCATTCTAAGTCCCTTCATCTTTCTGGTCTCTCTCTTTTCCTCTGCTTTGTGCTAAAGCAGCCTGTTTCCTTTACTCAAACTCCAGCTCAGTCCACACACTCCAGTCAGCAGCTTAGTGCATTGCTTGTGTGTCTCAGGTTTGTGCTGAGTTTCCCTCACCATATGTGGGTTTGGACATGAAACTCGTTTTTTAGCCTGAGAATACTTTCCCTTGCCCTTTGCTTCCAGGATAAAAGGCTTTTCTTTGCTAACTATTACTTTACTTTTATATTGGGTCTATCTCCTCAGAGCACCCCAAAGCACTTTGCATACTCCGTGCAGGAATCAGTGGAGGCTGTATGCATTGGGGCTCTCTTGTTATTTCTATATTCTTAGTTACAGTACTCTGTGTCATGGAAACCGACTTGGTGACTGACAAGGTTAATTCTGCTTTGCCTAATTCATTCCAGTAGAAAAGCCACAAAAAAGTACAGTTTAAGTGCATAGAATTTTAGAGGAAATATCAAGCACACTTCCTTCACTGTTTTAATCTTTCTCTAAGGGAATATATGAGAAGCATAGTTCATAGAAAAGAGTATTTACATAATTTAGATTACTCTAGAGCACTTCATTATAATACATAGAAAGAGTGGAAAGAACAAGCATTTTGGAGATGGCTGCCTGGGTAGAAGAACCATCCTTATCCAATGATGCAAATCAATCCTTTCAACAGTCAAGGAAACCAGGGTTTGGGTGGTGTTCATCAGAAAAGTATGACACATATGAGAAAGAAAATATTATTTTACATTTCAAAGTACATGACTCTATTATATTTCAGCCTTTCATTAAAAAAGCCACAAACAAGGTGTGCAAAATAAGATGCTGTTCACGTTGTTTAATCAAAAAACTCATATTGGTATAACTGTCATCTTACAAGAATAAAATATAATCACTTGTTTGAAGGATTTGCGACCTTGAAACAACAGTTGTTTCCATGCTTATGTCAGAATAGAGGAGGAAGTATGATTATTGCCAGTCTTAAGAGATCAATAGTTCACAGCAGTCAAGGAATAGCTAAATGCAGTAGTCAATTCAACAAGCAATATGGTATAATAACATTTATTTTGATGGTAACTTTTGAAAGGGTAGCACACACCTGATAGGAGGGAGATTCCATGTGGAAAGTGAGGGCAGAGCAATCATAGGCTATGAACAGTGGATGCTTTCATTGACCATGTGCTTCCCGTTGACTGACACACTGACTTCAAATAACTTCATAAAAGGGCTTGGGTTTTGACCAATGCACTGCGTTTTCCTTATCAGTCCCTATCATGCAGCACATCAGCACATCCATCTGTCCTGCTCTGAGAACTCACAAATGTACAGCAGACACGGGTGGGTCCCTGTTTGTCACAGCTGGTGCCGCTGTCCTCGAGGTCCTCACTGCCTGGTTAGCACATGAGACACCTCCTTCACAGGGGATCACAAAACAGGCCAGATTGAAAATGCAAGCCATGCCACTGGCAGAGGAAACAATACTGCTTACAGTGTGGGATTAAAGAAATTTTTCTTTCATCTCTTCAAAGTATGGTGAATAAAAACCTGTTCATTCTCCAGAGGAAAAGGCAAAGTCACACTCCTGGCATGAGCATTTCAGTCAAAGGTCCTCTTCTTCCAAAATGCCTCTTGTTAGTGGCTTGCTGAATCCATGAAAGTTCCTTTTTTATCTGGATCTGCTGTAAAATAAGTTCTACATTTACACTGAATGGCAGGGGCTTTTTGACTGCTGTGATCTCAGAAATTTAGAGTATACTCAGTTTGACAAAGTTTGTGCCTAGCAGATCCCTGAACTTGTGAAGATTGGTATCTCTGGATAGCTGGTTCTACCACCCATAAAGCAGACCTGCCATGTGACAGACACTAAGATTGGCAAGAAATCATGCAGTTCAATGCATCATCATTTGTTACAACAAAAGACCATTCCATGAGGTACATTGCATGGTGGAGATATTTTGTGGAAGATGACCAAGTTTGGCCTAACAGTTTCTGCCTAGAATTACACTCAGTTAACCCCATTGCTGCTGATGATGATTGCAATTTCACTGAGCTCTGTACTTCAGAGGCCTAAAAAATTCAAGATGTAATCAAGAGTGACTTTGAGAGGAAAAAGAGTGAGCAATTCTTCCCTCTTGCCAAAAAATCTTTTCACTAGAATGCACCTGCAATCTCTTTTTGAAAGTCTTATTCCCTGTACAACCAGAAATAAAAGCTGTTGTTGTACTATCTATAAGAGACCTCTGACCATCTATCATGGTCTTCTGATAGTGTTCCAGTTGTGCTTGCCCAGAAGAAAAACTAATTCTTACTGCATCCCAAAACATGTCATCATAAAAAAATAGTATTATTCTTTTTATCTACCAACCAATAGCACTAGAAAGAAAATTAATGGAAGGTCTGTTTATATAATCCCATTATTTGGCCTGTATTTGTAAGGGGATTTATAAACAACTCTTCCATGGTTGATGTGGCCTAGAATAGAACTATTTCTTTCCAGTTTACCCACTGATCCTGAATACTCCACCACTTCATCAATAACAACAGCAGGGATAGATAAATTTATGGTCATTCATTTTGATAACTTTATTTTTCTGAATCTGAGTTTCTTTCTGACTAATGTATGACATGTATGACCTATGTTGACAAAGCATTTCAGGAGAAAAAAAAAAAAGCCTAATGTTTGGTAAGAATACAGTGGATCTCCTCTTCTATGTCATCCTCTCCAGTGATTGCAATATGGAGAGAAAAAAACTTCATGTCATCATGGCATGGACAGCTTTTAAGTATTTACAAATATATTGATTTTGATTTCACTAAGGTTCCTCAAGGCAATTCAGCAAAGATTTTTCAGAGCGGTATTTCACTATTCTTAAAACAACAAAATTAACTGGATAAATGAGTCCATGTCTTCCTTTGACCAGTTTAAAGGGCTTTCATTATCTTTCTGTGTCCAGATTGAACACAACACTTCTTTGTAAAGATGAATACATAGAATTATAGAAGTGGACCTGACCTTTTGCAACACAAGGGTACCAAAATGAACACTGTTTGTTCACATTCAATTCCCACAGAGAAAAATAAAGTGAAAATAGCAAGGAACTTCAAGCACCAAGGAGGCCTTCAGGCAATGGCATAGTAATTTGGAAGGTGAACAATATCTGATTCACATATTCATAAGGCTTAAGAATATCAAAAACCTCCAAACAGCCTTGATCTAATACCACATTCAAGGATTGTTTTCTGCTCTAGGTTCAGTTTCACAGTAAGTGTAACCGTGGTCCAAGAACATTAGTCCAAGTGCACAATTCTATGAGTACCAGTATATCCACCCAAGCATTCAACTTCTTGTAATTATTGTATGATCCTCCCACTGCATGATCTGCAATGCACTGTCCAATATTAAGGCCAGATCACACCAAATTCTTTCCATTGAAACAAAATATGTCAAGGATAAATATAGTTTTAATTCTATATTTCAGATCAGAATACACTTACATTCTTCAAAACCTAGCTTTACACTTGGAGCAACTAATCCCACTGGGCTATTCAGACCCCTCCACAACCCTCCCAGGAGCAATCAGCTTGGAGAGTTTGTACATGCAAGCACTTATCTTTATAGGTCACATTTTAATGCTTTACAAACCATGAGCCAGTGGTGTTGGTGATTAGAGATCTCACATGGCATCTTATTTTTGTCATGTAGAGATGGAGATGGGTCAATCCAATGCCCTAGCCCCACCTGGCACCCTGTTTCCTGTTATGTGGAAAGTGCACATCTGTTAAATGAGCTAGGAGAGGCTGAAGAACCCCATGGGACACAGAACAACTGGGAATGGATTGCCACTGCAAGAGTAATTTCTCCTGCCAGCAGCCTGCTCTCTCTCCTGTGTTGAGGAGCGCTTGGGAAAGTAGGTAATAAAAGCAAAATATCACATGTCCTCTGCTTGTGTAGGACATCTGGTCCTTCCCAGGGGATCTGTCACCATGTACTGCTCCTCAGTGGCAACTGGAGGGAGCTGTGTGCCCCAGCCAGTGGGGAAGGTTAGGCACCCCTGGTCAGGAGAAGTCGTTTTAAATAGCAATTAGGGAAACATTTGGCTTTCAAGTGCTCAGATCACTTGCCCTGGCAACACAGCTTCAGACCCTTTCCCCTCACCTTCAATGACTTCCACAGAGCTTTGTACACACAGGGTTGTGTCCTTGCATCAGCCCAGCAGCTCCTCTGCCTTTACCTTCTGCCCATGGGGCTCCCCTTGGAGCCACAATTCCATCCCAGCTCTGGCCTCTTCCAGCCTGGGCCTCATTCCTGGAGGCAGAGGACTGCCCGCTCCACACTGGCTTAAGGAAGCTTTGTTATACAGCTGTCTTTGGCTAATTGGCTCTCTGAGACCTGATATTCTCCAGGACTTTTTGCACAAACCGCCAGAAAGACTGAGGGGGACAGAAGGGGCCTCAGGGTGAAATACTTGCTCTATTGAAGTAAGATGCAAAATTCCCTTTGACTTCAACAGGGTCAGAGTTTTACCCTGTAGCTTTAATTAGCTCACATTGTTGAAAGTGTCCTGTGCTGCTACATGAGGAATGTAAAGTATGGAATGTTCAATAGTGATGTGTACATAAATTATTTAAGAGGATATAAAAGAGGAGTAATGCGTTTTAAAGGCATGAAGTTACAGGAACTGACTTGTTTAAACCCTACCTATTCTATGCTTCATAATAACACTGAAATCTGTATGAAGGCCCAGTAATTTAACAAAACAAACTGTTTCTCCCCAAAACAAGTGTCTATGAACCACTGGGAAAAGTGTCAGAGAAAAATGATCTCACAAAAAAACTCGATAAAGGGAGTCCATTTTCAAATCATTCTGTGTGTCCCTTCTAATAAAGACCTGAAGATTTTACAAAGATTTACAGATTTTAAGTGGGATAAGAAATCTGCCAGAAAGAGGAAGGTAGATAAATCTTAACTATCCTGCAAAGGGGAAGACGATGCATGGTATAGGATGTTTAGCATGCTGGAGTGTAGGGGACATAGGAAGCACATGTCACAAGTAGTACACAGTGGCAGAGAGCTGATGTGGCAGAGCAAGGGATATTTTGACAAGAACCACAGTATGAAAAGTGTTCTATGCAAATGCTGTGCCTGGAGTAATGAATAGTGTAATTTTTTCCTCTTCTGAGAGTTTCAATGGAAAGGACACCTGGATTTCACAGAAAAGCCCTCACAGAGGAATTAAAAACAATGTTTTATTCATTTATGAACCAGACTTTGTCTTGTGTGCAGATTTCATCATTTCATTGTCTCTGGTATCTCAGAGAAGAACAAACAGCTGGTTCCTCACTAGATGCTTCCACAGAGGATTTATTTTATTTTTTTTTCCCCCAGGAAATTATCAGTCCATTTGTACAGGAAAGAACAAGACAATGCTTCCATATTTCTGATTTCTCACCCATGCTGAGTGAAGAGGAACAGTCCAGTTTAGGAGAGCAGAACAGGGAAAGCCACATAATTTTCTGGTATGTGTGATTCCTTCCTCACTCACAGGCCTTCCAAGTGCTGGAACAAGGAATTCTGAGACCAATGACCTGGAAAGACTGCCCATGATGTGCACAGGGCTTCAGCTTAATAGAAAGCCCAGAGCCCAGAGTTCAACTCGTGCATATCATTGCTGTATGTTCAGCCATGGCTTTTGCACCACAACTACCTTCAAGACAACTAAAGTGAAGCCTTTCGTATGCTTTTCTTTAGTCTTGCCCAAATTTTAAATCTTTGGAAATTTGCCTTTTGATATTCTTTCAAAGTAGAATTGTAGAATAATTTAGGTTGGAAAATACTTATAAAATCATCAAGTCCTTAACTTAGTCCATTAAGTTAGCACTGCCAAATCCACCACTAAACCTTATCCCTAAGCATGACATCTAAACATCTTTTAAATATCTCCACTGATAATGACTTAACCACTTCCCTGGGTAGATGGTTCCAATGTTTGACAAAACTTTCAGTCAAGAAATCTTTCCCAATATTCTATCTAAACCTCCACTGGCTCAACTTGAGGCCATTTTCTGTCAGCATATCAACTTATTACTTGGGTGGGTAGAATGATACCAGATATTTGCTTGTTGGGGTAGAAAGATCATTCTGCTTTGTGTTTCAGTTGCAGAGGTATGCTCCAATTCTTATGTACACTAAGAGATTTCAGAGTCTTAATGTGCTCTATATTATAAATGTAATACTAGCAATTCTTCTCTTTTGCATTGTGTTTTTAATTGCTTACATGATAGCTCTGAGAACACACAATGGAACTCAGTGTGTTTTCTTAAGGGAAGAAAAAGTTTCTTTCCATCTCCTTTGTTACTATAACATTATTCTTTGCAAATGCTATTTAAAATTGAAATTTAATGTTTTATTTCACGATTTTCTCTAGTTTCTATACAGCAGCCCTTCTTCCTTTTAGGAAACTCTGGGGAGACAGAATGTCTCTATCATGAGAATCCCTGCATAAGGGAATTAAAAAAACAACTTGTAATGAAATATGCTAGCAATTGTATAAAAATACATTGTGTGGGACTTTTGCCTGTGGCAGTATGTACGCACATGAATGACAGTATTGTGTGAGACAGAGCATTGTGTTGTTCAGTGCCAGTGTATAAAGCTACACTCATTTTGCATAAATATTTGACTGCTTTCTGGGATGTCTGGGTTGTTTTTTTTTTAAAAAGTAATGTTCCATTTCCCTATCTCTGCAACCACTCCTTGAATTTACATGTTTTAACCATGGTTGTCACAATGTAGAAATGTTCATGTGTCACTTCAGTAAATTTTATCAAACAGGGGAGGGAGGAAAGGGGGAAGAAAATGTATAGCTTGAAAAATAGCAAAACGGTATCTATTTTTTATCTATAAACTCTGCATTAAATACAAGAGGTTATGGTTTTAGTCAGACAGTCCTTTAAATTTCCAATTATTTGGGTTCTGCAATGTTCCACATGTTTATGAATCACCTCTACACCTCCTTGGAAATCTAGGGATAAGATTCCAGATGATAATGTATGAATATCTTCAAATATTTTCACTTCAGTTTTTTGATCTCAAGTGCAATTATGCAATGAAGATATTTCTCTTCTCTAATGCTCCAAAGAAGACATTTTTTGTATAGTTCATTTGATGATGAGAATAAGACACCTAAATTATCTGGACTTACTTATTTGGATCCAGTCTTTTACATCTTTACATTTAATAAGGAGAATGGATACATCTGCAGGATGAGAGATGACACCTTGGAATCTAGGGTCTCATAAGAAGATTCAAGGGTAGAAAATGAAGAGAAATTAATCTAGACCTTTCAGTGCAATGCCAGGAGGAATCTAGTTTCAGCTTTGTAACTTGATGGGCCAAAGAGGTGACATGTCCCAGAGCACTGAAAAGACTAATAATGGGAAATGTGTTCAGGTCCTGTGCACACAGTTTTTAATCAGAAATTTAAAGCTGGAGAAAAGTCTTAAGCTTCATGTGAAGCCTGGAGAAGATACGCTAGAAAATACTGTGACTCAGTCATGTTCTTTAATAAGACATGGGCTGACAAATGGCACGGAAAGTAGAGTGATGATTGGATGATGAATCCCAAAGAACCCGTTAAAGTCCCCATTAGGTCTAACAGAAAATAATGTTTGAAGTTAGGTATATTGACAATATAAATAATGTCACATTTAACACTGTGAATGATCAAACCACTGAGGTAGAGCCTCTGTCTCTTGGAAACTTAGCCAACACAGGATGCCTGGAAGGTGCTTGATTGGCCACACTTTCATAAATGGTAGTCCAGCCTCCAACCCTCAGTGTAAGGGTTAGTGGGTAAAAGAGCAGAACTGGGTTAGTAAACCATTTGAACTGGGAGATCCAGTAAGACAATCTAATGCCCCTTCAGGCTGTACCCCTGATCAGCTCGAAGGAAGCTCCTAGAAGGCTGTTTCAGGACACAGAGTCCTCTCATTGCTCCCATTTTGCGGCTGCTTCAGACCGGTTTGTTCACTCAGCACTCTCAGTTGTCAGCTGTGACACTTCCCGTAGATGTCAGAGTAACCAAAACTGAAGGGAAGGCCAGAATCGAGAGCAGCTTGAAGCTTTGCTCAGTAACAAGTTGGCAAACTCAGTTATCATGTATATCCTGCTATCACTCCAGGGCAAGCACACAATTGTAAATGCATTTTCTGCCCGGGGTGTCTCATGGAGAGCATTCCCAGGAGGATTACACTGACTCACTAAACACCCAGTAGATCTTGCTCTAACCCATCTCATTTGGTCCAGTTAATTTTCATATGTGCTAGCGGGCACATGGAAACACTGCACAGGACATGCCTCACTGTGCAGCTGATTGTTTTTATCATTCCATCATTTCTATCTACCTGCCTGAAGCCTGGGTTACAGGCCTGAAAGAGTGATACCCAAGTTTTCTGGCTGCACAGATTTGTTGCAGATAAACTCAGAGTATTTACATTGCATTGAAATCATTCCTTTTTTAATAAACAATGTTTGAATTTCTCATAGATTTAGGATTGAGAAAGCCATAATTCAAAACCAAATACAAATCCACTTCCCAGCACATCCAATTAAAAAAAGAAAATAGAACAAAGAATTTGTTCCATTGTAATGTGATGTGCAATAGAAAGGGGTGCTAAAAACTCCTTTCAGATGGGAAAAAGAATGAGATCAAGATCAAGCCACAGAACATGAAGGTAATTTATTCTGTGTGTAATGTGAGGAAGCAGGACTGACAGAAGGCTCAAGGATTGAATCTTTAATTTGTGTCTGTGAGCATGAGACTGGCAAAACTTGAGCCAATCTCTGCAAATCTGTGGCCACAGCAGGAGGAGTTCATGATCTCTACATATGCTGCACTGCAGTTCTCTGATCTGTAAAAATTTAATACTGCAAGTTTTCCAACAGGCATCTCACCAGAGCGGGAACCACTCAAAATGACCACTCCTCAATCAAACCCAGGATTTCCATGCTCTGCTGGTCACCTCTGAAAAGAATCATGCTCTAGCAATCACCAGGCCTCCACAAAAATTGCTGCTATCATTCAATCAGTTTATCTTCAATGAAGAATTATTCACACAGGCAAAAATGTAGTAAAAGTGGGAGGCAGTGATTGCCTCTTTGATCAGGCAGAGCTGATCAAGATGAGCTCCTTTGACACTGGTCCATTCTTCCAAGGCACTAAAGTAACTTCTTGGACAGCAGATGCAGGTGGAGAGGAAGAAATGTGCTCCACAGCCAATGCTGATCTCAAGTGGGAGTTGGCAGTGAGCAGCCCACACCTCACTGAGGGCAGAAAGGAGCCTGGTGCCTGTGTGCTCTGCCTTGCCTTGACTCCTGAGAGGTAGGAGGCACCCATATCCCCAGACTGCTCTGTAGAAACTGGAAAAGTAGCCAAAGGGACCTTGCAATGAACCTCATAAGCATCCAGCCAGCTATGACTCACTGTCCCTTTCAAACAAATCAGAGCACAGTGGTGAGCCACATCTCCTCAGGCTCTCCTTCTGCAAAGGACTGACAGCTTTGAGCTTCAGGAGATCAGTTATGTGCATGGCAGGTGAATTAGGTGGCAAAGCTGGATTCATAGTAGGGCAAAATCCATAGCTCATAGCATACCAACAAGGTAGAATGTCTGTAGACTTCAGAGCAATTCCCACAGATTCATTTCTCCTTTGCACAATTTCCCAAGCAAGAAGAGGACTAATGTTTTAATTATGGCAATTTCCATTTTTAAAGTTCTATATTTTTTGTATTTCTGCAGAACAACTCTTACTCTCATTAAGTATAGATTGATTTCACCAATTCACTCCGAAGAACTTGACAGTGTAAAAGATGCTACACAAACATTTAAGACAAAATGAGAATTATTTTAACAAGCCAAGCAGACAAAGAATGGCAGGAGAAATACTTGTGGAGAGAGGGCAAGGCACCTTATTCAAGGTTGTTCTTTAGGTCAGTGGTAAATTCTGGGCAGACATTTGACTTACATAATCTCTCCAAACAGATAAAATATGAGAGTCTGTATTTGTTAACATCCAAAAGAATCATTATATTTGCATTGAATTTTCCTTGGCAGGGGTTCTTCATATTACTAAATTCTTTGAAAGAGTGATTTAGCTGCTGTAGGTTAATAAATGAGGATTTTACTGTCACAGGGAAAAGCCACTATTTTCAATCCTTTAAAAAACATATTCTGGAGAAGGAGGTGAAACAGCTGAAAAAACTTACTGCACATGGCCAATGGAAAAAGCAACAAATGACAAAGTTAAAACATGTTGCAATAAATGAAATCAGCTACACTTTATCCTAGAGATTCGTTCATATGATCTTAACCCTATGTGAAGGGAAACCTGGTGCGTTTTCCTTACTGCAAAATATTTAACAGCAAACTTTGTGAGCTACGTCCTGTTAGTTCCTCGTTCACACATTAGTACACAGAACAATTCTGAGCATTTATTTAACAATTAGACTGTTTGTTTTTTAAAAGAAACTTTATTATTAAAGTAAAAAAAAATAATACTATTTAAAAAAAGAGAGGATTAGATTATTTTCAAATTTGATGCAAAGAAATATATGCCCTTGAAAGGGAATTGTTCTGCTCTTGAAAAATAATCTAAGGCTTTCTGTCCATTCATGTGAAATACTTAAGCAGATACATATTCTCTTCCTTACTTTTGTATGAACACCCAGAGCGGTTCAAGCGCTTTTTCAATACAATCTTTTGTGACAGAAAAGCAGTTTCTGCAAAATCAAATTTCCACAGGGAAAATTTATTGAATTTCTTTTCTTTTTCTCTGGGGAAAAGGGAATTTAAATATTTTGTTCTGAAACATGCTTTGAAGTGTAAGAATTACCTCCAAGCTTAAAATTCTGCTTTCTGGCATCTATAAATAACCTGTGTGTTTCTCAGTCATACACATGGGCAATGTTAGCAATCAGTCTAGGTCCCAGGCACTCACTCCTGAAGGACACAGAAAGACATCCATTCTCACTTAACCTGTGTTTCAAACTTGACTAAATAAAATTATCCTTTTTTTTTTGAGAGACTTTGCAGACAGGAAAGCATCGTACATCTTGTATTTTCAGGTGGAATTGGTAATAGCTGGGAGTGTGAAAGAGTTTAGTAGCATTTTATCCCATAGCACTTCCCTATTGATGAGGTTTCTTTTTATTTTGCTCCCCTACTTTGTCCTAGAAAGGGAGGATCAGTTCAATACTGCACAATGCTGCCTGTGCTTCACAGCAACGACAAAACTGAGTTGCAGCCCAGTACATTCCTGATTTTTCGTTGTGATCACTGGCAATTAAAGTTGCTGAACTATCAAAGAGAAATTCAAAGTTTTTGGACTTTAAATGTGAGTTTCCTCCACATAGACTCTGGGTTAATAATTTATTGGGGTTTTTTTTATTAGTTGTTATCAGCTATTATATATTTACTGCATGTTGCAATGATTATAAGCTATATTCATTATTTTGTCTGCTACTGCTGGCTGTTCTGTAATTTGAATAGTCTGAACCATGGCTGTGAAGATGACAAAAACATAGGCAATAATAGAAACAAAAAGATCTATTAGGTTAAAATGATAAATTATTACAACTAAATCATCCAAACATTCTTAAATTAAGACAAGATTAAATAACACTACTAATAAAGGTTTGCAAATCAGTGAATAGTAGTTAAGTGAAAATAATACTACTAGTAAAGGCTTGCAAATCAAAGATTAAGCTAGTATTTCTTGTGATCACATGGTATGCTGGCTGTTTATGCCTTCTGTCCTGAAAACATGTTCTCCTGTTAACAAAGACCAAAAAGCAGTACACATCTATTTCTGGAAATGAGATTTCAGCGAGTGTCAAGAAGTACAGAATCAAGTGTACGATTGTGCTGTTCAATATCCCACACGTTGCAATGAAGGTGAAACAATATCTGCAAAGGGTGAATACAAAACTCTGTTCTGCAGAACACTTATCTGACACCTTATAACCAGTGCTTGAGATCGTATAAAGTTCCAGAAGTGCTGTGTAACAAAACAACTGGACAGCTATTAACACTGGAGATTGAGCTAGCTGTAGTGTCTCTATTGTCTGTGTTGTCTTATGTCAATGCTAACCTTGTTGCACCCCACATAGGAAAAGAAAGTTCATATGTAGGGAAGAAGCATTCTGAAGGAAACATTGGTGTGTACTGCAGTATATTATCCGCATAATTCTCCCTCCTGTTTTGGGCTTTGTAATAACTGCACATGAAATTGATATCTTCACTGAGTTTTACTTGATTTTACCCATCACGAAGAACAGTTAGTCTACAAATCTTGTAACCAGAAGAAAAACATAATGAAGTATATAGTAGCATCATTTTTTCCTTTTTAGAAGAGAATTGGAAATATTCATGAATAATAAGAACATTTGAAATCATATCAGCAAGGTTAAAACTGAATTGATTTCCAAGGAGTATCTTACAAAAGTCAGCTGTAAGGCAAAACAAGGAGAGGCAGATTGGATAGGGGACAGCTGCCACATGGCACTGGGCAGGGTCTGGTAGCCCTGGGCTGAGCTGAAATGAGGTCCTGGGCCATGGTGCAGGGAAAGGCCTCAGGAGAGGCAGGGTCAGAAAGGGCTATGGGTGCTCAGGTTCCTTTACTAGGTACCCCCAGGGCCCAGGTATCTTTACTAGCATTGTCACTCTTATCCTCTTAAATGTCTACAAATGATACTGGCAGAGAAGGAAAGGCTCACAGAATGTGAGGGAACAGCAAGGCTTTCAGAAAACTTGAAGTCCTTAATTAGATGCAATTATTGGAAAAGAAACTGTCTTTTCATGGTGCTCTTCATACTTGTAAAACCCACCTCCTGCCAAAGGTAGCAGGAACATTAATGGTAGACCCTGTGCAAGAACTCCATGAAGGGAATATTTTAAAATAAGTAAATAAATTTCCCCACTGAAATAAAAAAAAAAGGCAACTCCAGATGTGTTAGTTTTACAGGAAATCCTGTCTCACTTGGATGGATATAGAGAGCCTGAAAAACAGCAGAACCATTAGGTAGCAGAGGTGAGAGAAAGAAAGTTACAGAAATACTTTACAAAGGAACACTATTCACACTCTGTATATGTGGACTGTGCATACAGAAGGTTGCACTCTTTACCAGAGATGTATAAAATCCCTGTACAAGGTACTCATTCTACAGCTGCCCTTGAGATTTGTCACAGAGCATCCCTGTTGCTAGACAGCTGCTAATCCTGTGTTAGCCAGTGTAGCCAAACCTGCTTCATCAATGAAAGAAAACCTCTGTCTCTCAAAAAAATCTCCTCTGAAAAAAAGAAAAAATATCACATGAGAAAGAAAATGAGTCTTAAAATATGTCCTAGGCCAAAACAGACCTGGGCTCTGTTAAGCAGAGGGTTAGAGAGTAGTTCTAGATAATGAAAGTATTTTTCTTGAAGTTGTCCTGTCCTGAGACACAGGTGCAAATTTCCAGAAGACCTGGCAAGGAGGGTGCACTTTGACATCACCCTCCCTTACAGATCATACCAGATGGTGAGCTGGCAGTTGCTCAGTTGCAAGCCCATCCCATGTGCATTTACCCCCAGCCAGATGCACACATCAAGTCTTGTCTTTTTAAATACTTTATCTGTCAAGTTGAAATGCAATGATCTTATTAATATATGCAAGATTCAAAGTGAGGTGGGCCTTATAGGTCAAAATTAGCCCAGAATTAATTATGTGCCAAATAGCAAAACTTTTCAGAAGTATGACTTATGCCTTGTTCTAGAAGTTCTGTAGACACTGGTTCACATCTAGCGAGTGCCAGGGTTAAGGACAAAGAACTTCACCCATTTAACTTCAGTCCAAACAAAACACAGGCTTGAACAGAGCCAAGCCAAGCTTAGGCTGCAAATCTGACACTGTTTTGCTCAGTGTGGGACACCTATGGTTTAAAATGCAAAGAAATAAGACAGAGTAGCAGTGACCCAGAGCACTTTGGTTTCATATTCCCCTTGGCTTGTTATTTTGGATTAAAACCTGTATGATGCAAGGCAGAAATTTGCTATGAAGTGTTGACTTTGCTGTGGGCAGACAGATAAGTTTTTGGGGCCAGCTTTTATCTGTCATCAATCAGTGTGCCATGCTTAGTGATGGAGTGTAATAAAGCATTTATTCAGAGTGTGATTTAAGTTTTCTGGCTGCAATTTACCCTTATTTATTTTACAGATTTATAGAATCATAGAATATGCTGAGTTAGAAGGGACCCATCCAGATCACTGAAATCCAGCTCCAGCACCTGCACAGGACACCTCAAATATCACAGCAGGTACCTGAGAACATTGTCCAAACACTTCTTGATCTCTGACTTGCTTGGTGTTGTAACCTCTGTTTGAGCATGTGTGGCGTTTCTGTCTGTTTTTCATAAGGAAACCCAAATGCAATAGTGAAGCATCCATTAATGCCCTAAATATTCAAGATACTAGAGTCATGTCTTATTTTATCCTCAAAAATTACTGCATGTATCCTTCCAATAACTACTTTGTAGTATTTTACATGAAAGTATTTTTTTTTCTTTTTGTTTCATAACCAGAATCCTAAAAGAATTTTCCACAGCTAAAATACTATTTGTGCCTGGCTTTCTGCTGCATGGATAAGCCTTGTATCCTGCATTGCAATGAGTTATTCTTGCTGCAGACATTGTCATTATTCTAGAAAATCAAGGCACTGGACCATATACAAGCACTCAGAAACCTCAATGATAACAAAGAATTTATATGTAGGGAAGGTAAAGTACAGTACTGTGCCATCTCTATATCACTGGCTTTTAAATCCAGTTCACTTTGTAGCTAGATTCATGTAGACATTGAAAGGGAGTAGAGAAAGAATGGGTCTTTGTCTGTTTGAAGACTTACTTTGGATTCATGCCACCTGTCAGACTTGACATAAGGTCAACAGTGCCAAATACTGCAAAGATATTAAGGAGAATAAGAATGGATTTCTCCCTTGTATCCATTGACAGCAACAGACCTTCTGTGCCAGTCATCCATCAGTGCCAGTGAGACAGAATCAGCATCCTGCCCTGGCCTGTGTCTGTGCCACCTCTGACCCTGGATTAACATGAATAAACTTGTAAGTGGATTCTGTATGAGCTTGCTTTAGAATACCAGGTTTGTTGGTAGGTGGCCGATGAACTGAAATTATGTATTCAGGACAGATTATTGTGGAGAAAAAAACAACTGTGTTTAGGTACTGCTAGAAATACTGGGATTCCCTCCCTGAATTAAGCATTAGATATTTCTGCCTAAATTATAAAGCAGCGATATAGTATTAATATGAATCCTCAGATTCTTGACTCCTTGTCATATGGGTGTAATGTTAATATAAATTAGCCAGCTGTCTAATTTGCTAGAGCCCAGGAATTGCCTCAGTTGCACTGGGGCCACCAAGCTTGGGGATAGAGAGGGAAATCTCCAGAGTGTGCTACTGCACAGACACATGGGCACAGGAGACCTCTGCAACATGTGTTAGCAAAGTTGAAAAAATCAACAGAATCTTTTTATGTGTTGCAATTCTGAGTGAGCCCCAAAGAAGCACACCAGAGATGGTTACAGGGTTACTCACAAGTCACCACTTGTAATGGTTATCACTCTGGTTCTTACGCACCTTAGTGCTCTCTCCAAGCTCGTTTCATTGCCATTGACAGTAAAAAAGAAAAATTTTACCAAAGCCTATAAATCTCTGGCAGAGATGAAGCCTGCTATTCCCAAAGTAAGAGCCTTCCCTGAATGAAAGTACATCTCTTCCATGTTAGGAGGTTGGATAGCATAGGGAAGAAGGAACAGACAGGTGACCACCTTGTCCTGGTTACAGAAAATTCAGTAAGTCAGCCTGATTTGTGTTTTTATGTTAGGCTATTAGGGATGCCCCATTCTTTAGGCAAATTGTTAAGAAATGGCCATCAAAATTGTTTTATCATTCATGATTCAATGAAGGAATAACAAAAATAAACCAGACATGCATCAGTGAAACTTTGGAGAGCTGCAAAATGTTAAACCTTTCTTTTCTCCTCGTGCAGGCCTCTAGTCATGATTGATAGAAGAGCCTTAAGTTTGGCAGAGGAGACATTTTAAAGAATAGAAGGTTCACCATGATTTCAAGTGCAATTTTTCTCATGCTCCATTTGACATGTCGCAGGATCTAACAACAGTGATTTGAACTTATCTAGTGAAGTGCCTGCATTTCTTGCAATTACAGTGAGAATTATGGAAAAAGAAATACATTAAAATGACCAGATATTAATATATTGTTTTGGAGACCAAGTGGACTTACAACAGGCGTGACAGTTTTTATCTGAATTTGACTTAACTGAAGGAATCATTCCTATCATAAAATTAAATATTCACATCCATTATTATTATCAGACTAGAGACAATAATTTAAGCTAATATCAAGATGCATTTTTAAAAATCATCAATCTGCCATCTTAACTACATTATATTCTACCTTCAGGCTCATGTTGTAGTTTTTATGAACATGATTCAAATAAATTGGCTCTTTTTCCTCGGTGGCTTCTTTAATTACTTTGTTATTATCCAAGGAACTGGTTTAATTTAAAGGAACACAGTGTTCTTGCTACTACTACCCAGAGAAAACACAGACTCAGAACATGCTGTTTTGTAGTTACAGTGTGTGCTTCTGCATGTGGATGCCAAAACTGGTTTGGGCTCACCTGTTTGCCTACCTTCATGTGATACAGAAGACTCCTAACAAGTCCAACAGAGTCACTTGTCCTGAAGACCTTCTTGTGTCTCCAGATAAAAAGCAAAGATAATTAGGCAATTAGATTAAAGGACACTGTTACAGAACATTTATTGTATACCTAGATAACACAGTTACTTCATTTTATGCAAGGCAATGTTCCCTTACCAACTATTTGTATATTTTTAATCAAAGAAATGTGTGTAAGAAATAAAGACAGTAAATTAACAGTATTTACTGTTATGTCCTTATATTCCTCTTATAATCATGGGGGTTGGTAACTCAGTTCTGTATATAGGTGCAAGATTCTTTTTCCCCCTCCTTTTGGTGTCTTTCCAACTAAAGTACATAATAAAATACATAAGAGGGTGTTCAAAAAAAAAAAAAATACAAGCAAACATTGGTACTTCATAAAATATTTAAAGACCTTACAAAAACGCAAAAGTGTATTTCATTTCCTGAAACAGTTATAGTTTCAAACTCCATCTATTTCTTTTAAACCAAACCCATATGTGTTCTAGGCAGTTTTAATCTGTGGAAATACTTTATTTTTGGCTGGCCTGCATGACTGAACATTAAGTATGAAGCAACAAGTATGGCAAGTCAGGATATTGAGAAGCAATTGTACTATCTCAAAGAACAAATTGTTAAAATCTGAGCAATTTCAGCTTGTTTGTCTTTTTCTGTGATTAAATATGAGCTATGTGACCACATTTTACAGCAATGGTCTAGATAGATAGAATATTTTTATTTTTCTCTGTGTTTCAATGGGGAGAAGTCTTCCATCTGCTACAAAGCTGGCATGTTGTGTCACTTGTCTCTACAGAGGACACATGCACTACGCATTTTCAGTGCTATGTTCTCATGTATGGTCATATGGAGGGCCAAATCATCACACAGATTACTTGCCATTGTTCTTCCTTAATCCCTTCCCTAATACTGAAAGGAGCTCTTGGAGGCAAGCTGCTCAGGACAGGAGCACTGGAGGAGCAGGCAGGGAGGAGCAGCTCCCAGTCACCGGTCCCACAGCACGGACACCTTGGGCAGTCACTGCAGAACACGTGAAATGCAGCTCAGCTCCTCCGTGTGCGGGCATTTCACACCATTCTTGTACAGACAGGAACAACTGCTCAAAATACCAGCCAGGCAGGGCATCTCTCTGTGCTTGCTGTAGACAACAATCCCGGTTGGCCCTGATGTATCTCCAACATTTGATCTAATTTCTGTTGCTGTTAGTCAATTAATACTGTCATCACAAAATCAGAGGGAGAGTGCAAAAAAAGGAACTGTGTCTATTTTCTTTTTTCATGTGATCTCTGCTGAGCATAAGGTTTATATTTGCTTAATTAGAACTTTACTATAAACATCAATGACCCTAAGGCCAACCTGATTTGTTTGAGAAAGGTAATAAGTTATCTGACAAAACAGTTTGATCTCTGTATAGAAATCTTAGTCCAGCTGGAGCCTGACTACATCCTCAAGCTTCCCATCCGTTCATCTCACACGTCTTTTACTGCACCACAATTCCTCTTGCAGCAGCCTCAGACAAGTCAGTAAAAAAAAAATATAAAAAGGCTCGTCTTTCCCTTTCAGATGGATGCTCTGCTGCCCACCACGGCGCTACATCCTGAACAATCATTGCTTCTTGTGACTACTAGGAACGTGTCAGGATCTTGAAAGAAATAATTAGATGCCAACTTTGGATAATAGAGTATTTAAAAATCAATTAGCCTTAATGGGAATACTTCACAAGTTTTCTCATGATTCTGCTGTTTGACACGATGTGTTGAAGTGTGTCTCACAGACAAGTAATAGCCCAGTATCTCACGGGAAAGTGAAGCCTCCACTGTGATGTACTAAAAGTGCATTTTGCTGCTTCTGGAGTCCATTCATTTCTTGCCATACCAGCCTCAATGAACTTCCTAGCTGCTGTCAGCGTGTTTAGTGCACATGTCAAGCCAGCACTGTGCTGGTCCTGACATCAAACAAACTGGCAGCAATCAAGATATTACTTTGAGCTGGCAAGAAAGAAAAATAACAGGAGCATATAAGGAATAATAACTGAAATACTTCAACAGCCGCCCCAAGTTTCCTATATGTTGTGGCCATAGAATAATTAATCTGCACAGGAAATGGCATGAAGAGTGTTGAATAGGAACAAATTGTATCTTTTGCTTCACAGTCTATGGAAATGTAATTTTAAAGGTGATGTTTCTGGGAGCATGTTCTGCTTTTTCATTTCTTGGGGTCTGTCTAGAGGCTGGTCTGGTCCAGCTTACTCCCTTGCTGTAAGTGCATCCTTAAATATCTCTTTCCCACAGGAGGCAGATTACAGACAAAGCACTGCTGGTCGGCTTGGCATTATGAACACTTTTTCAAGTTGTTTTTCTCCTTACTGTTTTCTCTCTGATATTATGATGAGGCTGATTACTGACTGATCCTTGATTCATATGTCTTTCTGAATACAACTCTCCCCAAATCATATTTACTTGAGTGTAAGATTTACTTCAAAGTACATTAAAAATGTACATTTTGTTTTTCTACCTCTAAGGAAAGGAAATCAAGGAAGCACAGAAATACCAGTTCCTCCCCTATTCTTCTTTTGTTACATCTCTGAGATCCAAGCACATGAGAAGTGGCAGAGTTGGGATCTATCCCCTTCTTTCTTGGGATGTACCTGAGCACATTTTTTCCAGGGAATGACCAGCACCAACAGTCTGCCAAGTTCTTCTAGGCAGAATTTTGCTTCACCCTTCCTGTTGATGCTATATGCAGCTTCTACACCAAATATTACCCCTGCTAACCAACCCCACAGAGAAGGTTCTTGAGAAACAGCGGGTAGATGGGATATCTGAGTTTCAGAGCCAAATATAGTGAATATTTTCTCCTTTATCCCCAGCAGCAAAGTGCCAGCAGGGCAGATCAAGCAATCCCCACACTTTGCAGCAGCCCTTTGCCTGGGGAAAAATCCAGGGTCCAGTGCCTTATACAGCAATTACCCTCCCATGTCTCAGAAATGTGCTATAAATCCTGGGCCAGGGATAGAAGGGAATAAAGAACCTCAGCCCTGCTTTGTCCCCACTATTTCTTGACTAAAACATCCCATCCTACTTACACACACACACACACATAAGAAACTCAAACCCAAACCAAATCCAAAGCAAACAAACAGCTACCATGGAATTATTGGCCAAACCAACTTGATGTTTTGCTGATGCTGCTTTTTTGGCATTGAACCAGTTAGATATATTTTAAATGTTTCAGGAATTGAACAGAATGGCTGCTCCTGTAGTAGATAAATATTTTTCTGCTATACATACTAATAGCACAAAGGTACTACATGGGTAAGGGAATAGCAAAGATATTTAAAAAATGCTTCATAAGCTAAGTAAACAAAAACATATATATAAATCAAAAATAGCATAAATCAAATTTTGTCTGTGGGGTGCCCTTTTGAGCATCAGAGCGTGGGAAGAGACTGCTGTGAAACATTAAAAAAAATAGCTCTATTTGCATCATTTCAGTGGTTCCAAACAAAACAGCCATCATTGCATGAGATGAATAAGGGGATGCACTTTCCCTTGTCATTTTGCCTGGCACATTCTGACATCAGCTCAAACTTTAGGCAGCACTCAGCCAATTCTGCAGCGTTTTCATATCACTTTGGCCATAAAATAAATAAATAAGCAAATCCACCCAGATGCAGCAGCATATCTTCGTAAAAAGATTGTTCAGAGATCTCTCCTTGAAGTTAGTTTCTCAGGCTTTTTAAATGGGTAGCCTTGGGCTCATATATCTCTTTAAGTACCAACACTATGAATCACCTTGAAGAACTTCTTTAGAAAAAAAAAAAAAGAGAAAAAGAAAAAAAACCTTCTACTGTTGTAATAAAAATGAAAAATGGAGTTCCTTCTGGCTTCCACTATCTAAGAATTGTGTCATCTCTTTCTTTTCCTTCTTGATCTAGTTTATAGACTTAAGGAATAAACATTTCCCAGGATTTGGCTGACAAATATTTGTATACAAAAGCACCTGCACGATTAAACAGAACAACATGCTTATAGCTTGTCCTTTACTCTGCTTAGCAATCAATTCTTTTGCAGATTTGCATAGTTGTGATGGCGCAGTAGCAAGGAGCTCTAAGCACTTGTTTCATCTACCTCCTTTTTTCAAGCACTTATCTTTCAAGTATATTAAAAAATATTGCTTTGAGCTGTGCAAGCTGATAGCTAGGGCCTCGAGAAAAGATACAGGGACCATTACTTCACACTGCTCCTGGAAGCAGATGGGAATGTAGGGTATGGCAGCACCATGTCCCCTTTTCCCAAGCAGAAGCAGATAACTCAGTTGGAGTAGATGGACAAGATTCCTTCTTAGCTGCCCCTATCACGCTGTTGGCTGTTTGGTGGATTTATTTAATGCTGCTCTTGCCAGAAAAGGCAGACTGCAACAGAAAGGAGGCTCCTGTGTGCCTGTCCCACTCCCTGGGACATGGGGCCAACCCATGTTCTCCTGTCTTTTAATCTCTCTTTTACTAAAGGTAGAGTAATGGTGAAGGATTCACTTTTAGTCATGAATAATGTATTACATTTTTAGAATTGCGGATTGATTATTTTTCTGAAGTGACTATCTTAAGAATTTAAACAAACTAACAAGACTGAATTTTGCAATTCTTTGCAAAAATTCATTGCAAAGGGGGGAAAAAATAAAAGGAGAGCAGTAAAAAAACCCAACAGGGCTGTATTTAGCATCAGAATATGTTCCAGTATGGAAGAATTTTCTATTCTCCAGTCAACAAGGAACTAATTTTGAGATTTGATTTCCTCTTTTTCCTAGCAAGCACAGCAAGAATCAGGGAACTACCAAGGAGACAAAGGATGGGCATACAGGGAGGGAAGGCATCCCATTGATGATTCTGTCTGGCTTCCTATTCTAATTTGTTTTCACAGAGGTTTTCCCTTCATCAGCCCACTGCCTGCTTTGCTCCTGCTTTTGAGCCCTTCCAGGTCTGAGAGCAGCTGTGCTAGCCTTGAACATTGCTGCATAGCTGGGCAGAGCCAGTGATGACCCCGTGGGAGACTGAGAGACTGCAATATCCCCCGGGGTGCTTTGATATAGATTAGGGTCTGGAGGTACTGAAGACAAGTGTCTTTTCTCCTCTGATCTTGCCATGAGGAAGCGCAGAGGAGGAGGGGGACCATTTCACCTGCAGTGTGGGATCTGGCATTGAATCGCCTTCTGGGGATGGGATGCAGAACATGAACAGAATAAATTCATCTGAAAGGAGCTCTTGTGCCCAGAGAACAGTCCTATAGTCAGGAGAGTGAAGCTGTGCATTTATATGCAGTGTGGAGGGTTGGCGAGGCTGCTCTCTGTGCTCCAAGCACTCTCTTGGTTAGACTTCAACATGACAGACAGCCATCAGGTGCAGACACAGATGGGAGATGTAGGAATTCTTCCTAGAGAGGACTGAAATAGCTCCTGACATTCAGAGAGCTGCACTGGAGATGGACACTTCACAGAGATGTGGATAAAAACTGCCATGGCTCAACGTGAGGGGGTGGGTAATGTGGAAGAAACTCTGTCTCCTTCAGAAAATATCTAAGCACATCCTGAAAAGAGGAATCTTCACCAGTCTGAGAGCACCTGAAGCTGCTTAGCCAACTCCTCTGCTCTCATGGAGCAGCTGAAGCAGTTGGAAATTTGATATTCTTTTCCCACATCCAGATTTGGGTGGTCTTCACTGCAACTTTAAGGAATCCCAGGTGCTGCTACCTGCCCACTGTGAAGGGGCCACTTCAACACTCCTTGAAATGCAGGAGCACATCACATGTCTTCCCTGAATTATGCACAAATCAGTTATTGAAATGGATGTTCAGGGTTGACTTAATAAGAGCCTTGTAGGATTGAGCACTGGACTGGTACTCTGTACAAATGGATTAGGAATTTTCTTTCCATTCAATCATCCCTTTCTGTTTGTAGTGTGGGCTTTTCTTTTCCCACATACAATGATTTGCAGCTCCAGGTTTTGGGCTGCCATTGCTTTTATGCTTCTGGTTTGGGTTTTTTTTTTATGTGCTCATGGAAGCAAAGAGCAAGCAGAGTAATCTTAGGTGGAGTAGAGATGCTTCAGATAAGAGCTTGTTAAAAACCATCACGTCTGCTTTCAGGCTGGTGAGAAAAATGGCATCCAGTGTTGTATCTTTCCAAAGGAAAAGGAAAAACATGGCAAATTAGCAGCTAGGAATTAAAGACAGGTGAAATGCCACATTGTCTTACTTGGGCAGGTTTGTTATTGTTTAATCAGTGCTTCAGCAGCTAAGCTGTGAAGGGATGGCACACACTTCAAACCTGTGGTGATTCACAAGCAGCACAGCACATACCAACAGGAGCAGCCATGGGATTCCACATGAACAATGCTTTTTCATTCAGATAGGTTTCAGCAAGCCCTGACTCAGTCTCTCACTAATTCTCTATCAGGGAAATTCTTTGTCCCACTTCACTTATATCCAGTCCTGGGCTGGAATGAAGAAAATGTTTAACGATGTTCATTCAGGAGTACTACAAATAAGGAGTGTACTGAAAGCACAGAGGGATTTCCACACAGAAAGAGTGAAAAACCTTAGAATGAAAAGCATTAGATCAAGGTGCAAACCAGCAGCACCTGCATTTTTATTACATGCGCACACTCATACACACACAGAGAGAGAGAAAACCCAAATTTCCCGGTGAGCATTTATCCTTGCTTTCATTTCTGAGGACTATTATTGAAATGAACCTTGGATATTGCATTCTGAAATGGGTATAACACAATGCCTCAACCTGCCCCTGTACTGCAATCTTTCCTTCCAATCCCATCCCCAACCCCAATGGACTTGTCAGCAGTTTCTATCATTAGCAACATAATCCCTCCTCTCTCCTGCTCTTTCTTTTTTATGTTTTCCCAGGGCTGCACCAATAATGAATAATTTACCAGTGTGGAGAAAGAAAAGTGTCACTACTGGAGTCTCAAGGCTCATCACTCACAAACCTGTCACATGGTCAAGAGTCATCAGTGCCATTATTTGTGTGAAGAGAAATTAGCACTAATCTACTGCTGAGTCTCTTGCTCCAGCCACTGTAAATGGTGCCAGATTCTTAACAGAGCAGATTGTCTGTGCCACTGCAAATTGCTTATCTCAGTAAAGTTAAAAAAAGGAAAAAAGCCTCCTCACTCACTTCACAGAGGACATCCCACATGTGTTTAGGATCAGAGGAGAGGCACTGTAATACAAAGGGCTGTTATCTTTCCCACACTGGAGAAGTGCTAGAGATTTGATTTGCCTCTCTGCCATTAATAAATACCATTAAATACAGAGAAGGGGACCAAGCAGGACTTTCAAAGGTACACATGCTTGTACAAAAAGGAGATGTGGCTTTCCATGTCACAGAATAAGCTAAGATTTTAAATTTAAGGGGGAAAAGAAACACCCTGTACTGAACTATGAAACATAAACAAGGCACAAAATAGAACAAAATGGTGTCATGAGTAAATAATCAGGGCAACAATGAGAACTATCGTGTGAGGGGCTTCCTCCTGTGAAAAAGAGAAGAAATGGGTAACGTGCCCCGTTTGCTCCAGCAGTCATTTCCATCCATCAGTCCAGGGATTTTAAACCTGCCACCACTGAAGGCATCACCATCAGGAGATTTTTGAAACACCCACTACACAAAATCCACAGCAAAGCAAAGCTGCCATTGGCCCAGCTCATCCCAGTGGCAGAAGAAGTGACAGCTGTGGCTCAGAGGCAGAAAATCCCACAGTCCCTCCTCAAGGCCTCAGTGGATCCCATCAAAGGGCAAGGTTTGTTCCCTACTGGGGACTAGCCCCCACATCTGGTGAAGTCCAAGCAGGTTTCCTGGCAGAAAAAAAAAAATAGTTTCCATCTCTAAAGGTTTAAAATGGTTTCATTTTCTCTCTCTGTGCTTCCCTTTGTTTAAAATAATTTTGCAATATTATTTCTAGCAAAATAAACCTGTCTAAATAAATGAATTATGAGTGCAAAATGTAGTCCTTTGGATCATTAGGGACCCTGGCCTAAAGTCAGAAACACGACTTTATAAAACAAAATTTGGAAGCACGAACTTTTTTGATTGTGACCAGAAAACTACTTAATTTGTTAAAGAGTGTTTCCTTTTTTTAACTCTGGGAGGATATGCAGGGAGCCAGGTCTCCAGCCTTTCAAAATGCTCTCACACTCCTTGGCAGCTCAGCTTTGCCAAAACACACTCTGGGGGCACCCCCCAGCTACAGCAGCCAGAATAATCCCCAAAGTGGGAGATGACATGAGAAACATAACCCAGCCTTGGGCTGCATTGTGCTGTGCACCTAAGATCCTCCAAGGACACTGTGCATCCCTACTGCCAAAAGTTCAGCTCCTCGCAGCCCTTGGAGGGCACTGAGTCTCCACATGAACCTGCAAGAGGACTGAGTTTGCTGTGGAGGAAAACAGGGCTTGAAAGTGCAGCTTGGAGATCTCAGTGCCACAGTGAGAAAAGGACCAGTGTGTGGGAGGGCTCCTTAGTGCTGGGATTGGGAGGGACCCCAGAAATACCCAGCACTTATGGAAATACGTGCATCCAAACACAAATGCAAAACCTCTAAGAGCTTTTAGATAGCAGAATAAGTGTGAGCTTCAAAGTCCAAAGATCTTAGAGCTTTTACTTTTTTTTTTCAAGAGTTATCTCTTTTCTTTAACTGAAAAAGGCGTAATCTCACACGTTTTCTGTCACTTGTGTAAACTAATAGTCCTAAAGATGGATGCCTGATGAATTTTCTGAGTGCCTTTCCAAAACTTATCCTCTCCACTATCTCTCTTGTCTTGATTTCGATTGTATTGCCACTCAAGATGGGGAAGTGGCCCATTCTTTAAAAAAATTAGCGGAGGAGCAGCCCAAAAAACTTCGCAGATGAGCAGCCCTAGATTCTCTTTCCTTCTCCACTTTTTCCTGCTGCTCAAAGTAATCTATTCCAGTGTAGTTGGGTGTCCCAAATCAACACACACCACTGCCAAAGAATCTCCACCCCACTGCACTCACTGCATCCCCAGTGCCCAAGGCTGACTCCCTTCCCCACGGTCAAGGATTCTATTACTCATCACAGCCTTGCCAAGAGAAATTACCTACTTTACAAAAAACTTAGGCTTTACAAATGTGTTCTGTGACTATGGGACCAGGAATCATGGGAGGGCACTGACCCTCAGTGAAGTCCAGTTACTGAAGAGAAGGATGAGATCTGCAAAAGAGCTGCTTGACTGAGGAGGCATCTCCTGGTGGTGCTGGGGATCAGGTCACAATATCTTGCCTCTATTCCTCGTTATTTCTGCACAGCAATTTGCTGTTGCTGTTCCAGCTCACTAGAGCAAATAGGCAGAAACCTCAATTAAAGTGTTTGAAGGGACTCTTCAGAAAGAAAGTGAATATGGCTGAGATAGGCCCTATTCAGATGTGGATTTTACTGTGATTTTGCTCAGGAACCCCTGATGCTTTCTAGCTCCCTGAACACATTTGTTGCTGGAAATATAACAGTATTTGCCTTGTTAAAAGCAACTTGTTTCAAAAAGCATCAAGAAGGAGCAGAGTGGCTGTGGAGACTCCTGGGAGAGATTTCCTCCATGTGCTGCTCCCAGCAACTTGCAAGGTGAAGGAGAGGGCACCCCTGGCCCCTTGTCTGGATACTTTACAAAGGCAGTCTTGGCAAATCATGGCCCCTTGATTAACCACAGGAGGATTTGTCTCCACCTTCCACAGGGAGGGCAAGAAATTCAGCTGTTAAATTGCCTTACATCATTCCATTGGCAAACAAGGGATTTCTTCATCTGGCAAGGCATATGTCGAAGCCATGAAATCTGCAACTGCAGATCTGGGAGGCAGGTCTTGACTTCCTCTGTGGTTTTCCAGTGTCTCCACCCCCAGCATGTTATCGTCTGGCTGGGTGGCTGGACCCCAGTGCTACCTGGCTAGAGGACCTCAAAGATGACAGAGTAACACACACAAAAGGCATTTTGGGTTCCTGCAGCTCCATCTACCCTGCCCAGCATTTTGGTCTTTTCAGTCATATTCATTTTGCCTTCAAGAAAGAAGTTTATTATGACCTTTGCTCAGAGCAACTGGAACCAGCCTGAAACTTGAGATCTGTAACATATCTGATGATGTCAGCTCACACTTTTCTGCAAGCCTCCCCCAGACTGAGTCACAGCAGGAGGGTTCAAAGTCAATACTCAATAGCATGAGCTTAAAGACATACTGCCAATGGGCTAATTTATTGATATTCTGAGTGGAGTGAATTTTCCTGACTTGTTGCTGCTCCCTTGTCTATATTCCAGTGCAAATGAAGAAGGATGCCCTTCCCGTATCTCTGGTTAGTAACAAGCTTGACATGATTCAATGGTTTTCATTTACAAATACAGCCGAAGTACTTGCTTTAGTTATTTCTTAGCACATGCTTTATACCCTTGTACCTTGCCAGGTATCAAACTTAAAAAAAAAAAAAAATCAGAATTTGAAAGCATTATAGGAAGACTCTGAGCGTGTTCAATATGTCCATGGCAAACCATCAAATGTACATCCCAAAACCTTGTTCAGCAGTTGTGGATGCTTCAAAATTATGCTAAAACAAATCAGAGTATCAATCTACCTGAAAACAGAAAAGCTCAGGTCACTCACCACATGCATGACCTCCTGACAAAGCTCTTTGGCTGGTAAACATACAGTCCATTAGAACCTGCTGAACAGATGTGATGCACATGCATTGAAACTTCTGAGCCCATTGCTGTCTTGCACCATCATACCAGGCATTAATGGCTGGATATCAAATGTATTGACCTACCAGCCCTTCAATACACAATCCACTTTTTAGTCTGGCTGCTCTCACAAGCAGCAAGCACTCCCTAAGCAGGGGAATGTCACTTTGGTCTCTGCAGAGCTGTTGACTCAGAATGTCTTGTGATACATTTCTTGCACTGCCCTGGCTCTGAGCAGAGCGGTCCCACAGACCTCTGCAAAACAGCTCCTACTGCAGGGCCACTGGGAAATTTGTAGCACCACTCATGAGTGCCAGTATCTCCCAGTGAGTTGATGAGCCTCTCTGAAAAAAAAAATATATTTTTTGTCCAAAGAACTCTCTGACTCATGTAGTCTGCAGCATTTGTCTTTTGTCAGATCATGCTTGCCTCGTGATGCTGTGATAAATCACAAATGCTATGGGGCACTAGTTAGTTTTGCTGCACTCCAAACCCATTGCAAATATAGATGTAAACAGCTGCTTTGAAACTTAGCCTCTTTTTTTTTTCCAGCTTTCTTTACAGAGGCACGTTTTACAACTACTGATGTCTGCTTTCCCTCACACTTTATTTTTATAAATTAGCAGGGTCAAAGAGCTCTCCTTAGGAAGGTTTAAAACAACACTTTTCCCCTTTGGTTTTAATGGCCTACACCAGTTTCTGTGCCATCTACTGTGTAGCAGCATACCTCCCACTTGCCTTTGTGATCCTAAATATCTCTGCCCTGATTCATTGTTGGGGCATACAGTGGGAGCCAGATCACAGCACTTTCATGCAGACCTTTTTATAAGAGCACAACAGTATCTGTTAAAAGAAAGGAAATCTCTTGCTTGAGGGAAAACAAAAACACACATGCATGCACAAAAACCCCCACAGCAACCTTATATTATAGTCTGCAGCTAAATCTGGAGCGGTGGACCTTAAACCAAAATATAACTATGGTTTAGGGAAAGTGGCATAATATATATTATAATTACAAGGTTCCACTGCAATAACAGACCACAGAACCGGCCAAAAGGTGAGTTTGTTTGTCTTTGCTGGCAATGGGAATATGGATAGGTTTCTTTGGCTGAAATTTTTTATTTCCTTTAAAAGGAAATAAAATTTTAAAGGGAGAAATGGAACATTCCCCTTTCCCCATCACTCTCCACCCAAATGGCAGCTCCTACATGCTCTGTCAGCTGAGGTTAGCTCCATAACACAGATCTCTTTTCACTGAGCTATTATTTTACTAGTAGCTGTAATGGGCTATTATCCGTGTGACACAGCCTCTGGAGTGGCAGAAGACACTTCTTTCTCCTCCACTGACAGATTGAAGAGCTAAATTATAATTTAAGGAACCAGGTGCCCAATTCTGTCAAAACATCTCATGTGATGGTTTCTTATTCAAGAGAAAACTATACATAATCAAGTAAAAGCATATGAGGGTTCCAGGTCTAAAAAGAGATATCAGAGACAATATCAAGTAAATGATGTTAATGCAAAGATGACCTTCTAGCTATTGTGTGCTTAGGGTTTAACAGCTTAAGAAAAGCTCAGCAAGGAAAACAGATATTGCTAGCTTTGCTAAAATCAAAACGTGAAAATAATTCCAAATCAAAGTGAAATTGACTGTCTGAATTTCACAGAATAAACAAGAGAATAAAAAAATTAGTTAATTCCATAGGTGAGACAAAATATCTGACAGTTCTAAATTCTTTCATTTTAAAGACTTTATGGTTTTAAAGCTTATGAGCCAACACATGAGATACTGTTATGCTAAATATGTATTGAGTATTCTTCCACTTAAATGAACACAAGATGGATTTAAAAACATTAAATTATATTACTTGAAGGATAATATGTAGCATTCCCAGTGCAAGTTTAAACAAATGTCAAGGTGCCCTGCTCTTGGTGTCCCAAGTCTTTGATTTGTAAAGCAGCTTTTAGATGATTTAACAGCCAGAAATGGTATAAAAGAAAGAGAGTTTGCTGGTATATGTAACAATTTTTATTATCTGTCTCAGGCCTCATAACTTCTTCCCATTCCTGTGTGGCAAGCGTTGATGGGAATGCTCATGGGGTGTTTTCACACTATGCTGAAACAAAACCTTTGATAGTATTTTTCTCCCAACTCTAAATTATTTATATAGCACCATTTACTTTTCCTATGTGCAGATTTTGGCTGGAGTAGAGTTAGTTTTCTTCACAGCAGCTAATGTAGGGCTGTGTTTTGGATTTGTGCTGCAAACAGTATTGATAATCACAGGCGTGCTTTAGCTGTGTCTGAGCAGGGCTTGCACAGAGCCAAGGCCTTTTCTACTGTTCACCCCACGCCAGCAGCGAGCAGGCTGGGGGTGCACAAGGGAGGGGACACAGCTTGGACAGCTGACCCCAGCTGACCAAAAGGGTAGTCCATAACCTATGGAATCATGCTCAGTATATAAAGCTGGGAGAAAAAGTAGGAAGGGGAAGATGTTTGCTATGACAGTGTTTGTCTCCCCAAGCAACCTGTCCTGATGGAGCTCTGCTGTCATGGAGAAGGCTGAACACCTGCCTGCCCATGGGAAGGGGGGATGAATTAATTCTTCAGCTTTGCTTGTGCATGGGGCTTTTACTTGACCTATTGAACTATCTTAATTTCAACCCACAAGTTTTCTCATCTTTACTCCTCTGAATGTCTCTCCCATCTCCCTGGGGAGACTGAGCAAGCAGGCTGCTGTGTTCTGCTTGGTTGCCAGCAGGGGTTATACCCTAACACCCCATGAAGTATATTTTGATATTCTAGGAATAAAACTGAAACAAGACTGTGATAGTGATCTTAGGGACAAAGCTACTTCTAACCCAAAAATGTTACATTGATAACACCTGCTGAAGGTGACTGGTAAACTTTACAGAATCCAGCTCACAAGAGTTCTAATACAGCACTCCTGCTTCAGTTCAAGCAGGGACGTCTTTGATCTCTCTCCTGAACTCAGCTTTGAGATGGTTTCAGAGACACACAGCATGTAGGAGTACAAGGTGAGCTTTACCGCTGGGATTTCTTTTGACAGTCACAATCACACATCAAAAGAAGTGAGACAAGCTAATTTAAACTTAAAATAAAGGAAACATGACACAGTGTTTGCCGAATGCTGGCTGTTCTCTTTGGATCGAGTGATGCTCCCACCCCAACACATCTGGGCAGGTCCTGTGGGAGTGCATTACAGACCCTGCTCTTAATAAAATTCATGCTCACTGTCTGAAATTTGATTTTAGAATTAGTCCTCTATGAGTGTCCTCTTGCCTCCTCTCTGACTGTAAGATTCCCTGCTCTTACAGGCAGCATTCTCCACAGCCAAGATCTGTTCAAATGAACTATTTTCTCACAGCTGGGAAGGACCAAAGTAGAAAGTTGTTCTTCTTCCCCTACATGAATTTAGGGAGTAAGGGGCCAAGCCTCCCTGTTTTAATCCAGTTTTTTCTGTATCAATGACAGGAACACCTTCCTGTCCTCCTCTTTATGAACTCTGTTTCCATTATCAGCTGGGTTAGTGGAGCCAGATCCAGTGGCACAAAACTGGAGGCTCTGCAGTCACAGCAGTACACACTAAATTTATCCATGTTAATGGTGAGAACAGACTACTTGTTCCCTCTTTTTGTCCTTCCTCTGTAGTCCCACACCTTATCCCAAAGGAAGAAGTAACTGCTGTTTCACTTAACTTATCTGCAACAGACTCTGCAGAGAGCCTTCCTTTACTATCCCTGCCACACATCCAGTTACTCCTATCCTGACTTCAATCATTTACCTGGAATCACAGCAGGGAATTGCTTTGCTCTGATGCATTCCTGAACAGTGGTAATGATCAAAAATATGTCAAGACATAGAAAATTCACAATTTTCAGTTTATTTATTTTTTTATCCCTCACTTTTTTCTTCTTGAAACCTAGAGATCCCAGATTCCTTTCAGAAGAGTCCATTAGCACCCAATGTGTTAGCCTGAAGGTGAATCTAGAGCACTTGTGTGATCTTTCAGTCTCTTTCTCATCAGAATAATTTAGATCTGTTGAAGCTTGCAAATGCAAAGCTTTTGTTGTCTAGCTTGGGAAACATGTAAGTATATCTCTGTACACACATGCATACAAGTGTACTTAATTTTCATTTGAATCTTCAAATATCTTTTTTGAAATGTGTCATAAAGCCAACGCTGTAGCTACTTCCTACTTTGTGATTCAATGGTTACATTAACTATTTTGCAGCAGCTTGAGACTTGGAGCTCACTTTGAACTGTTTATGCCGGAGACCACTACTTTTGGAGGCACTGCTTGCCAGATCCACTGCGATGAAAGTCTGCCACCATTCTTATCCCTGCTTGTCTCTTCACATTTGTCTTTGTTGAAATGCAGTTTCTTTGTCTTTACCAGTTTGCCAAGCCTCATGTATCACTCCTTCTGACTTTCTCACCCTTACAAGTATTTCTTTTTCTGTCTACTTTTCCATTATCTGGAAAAGTTGTCAATTGTCATTTAACGAGTATAAAATGAGCAGTGAACTTCAAATAAATATACTTAGAGATTAGAAGCAATTTTGTACGTGTCTGTGTTCATTTTGTTCTTACATCCAGATTATTTATGAATGCTCTGAACACAGGATGACTCAAAATGGCTTGTAACATGACAACTTCTCTGTATATGACTCCTCAAGACTGCTGAGACCCTTGAAATTGCTCTCTCAGGGTCTCATTTTTCAATTACAACACTGCTCAATATTAAGACAATATCTCTGTAAAATTTCTGTGTATTGTCAAATAAACTCACAGCCTCAAATCATGAGAGCTGCAGTGATGAAAATTGGTTCTGAGCAGAGACTTGCTGGCCAAAAGTACACAGTCATGGGGCCTAGTGATCCCAGTCCTGTAATATTATTGATTTAAATCTTCTATCAGTCTTTGCATTCAGGTGCTCTGCGTTGTTAACATTCTGGCATGACACCAGCCACTTAAAAATTATTTCCCCACTGTTCTTTGCCTGGCTAAACTGATTTTTTTTTTCCTGTATTTGGGTCTCTTTATTAAATTTGTAGACTTCAAGCCTATACTATCCTTTCTACTTATTAAATATGGGTGGTTGGGGTTTCTTTAATCTCTAATTCCTGCAATGGGCTCCAATTTTAATGAGAGGCAGCCAGGCAATATTACAAAGAGCCAAGATCTCCAGCAGTCTGCTACCCACACATTCACCAGCTCATTCTTGACTTTCTCTGCCTTTCTGTCTCACAAGAGCTCTCCTCCTGTGACCAGTGCCTTTCTGCTCACCTCACATATTTCTTTTGAGGACTACCACCACCAGGACAGGATTTCCAGTGGGGCCACGATTGTGCCAGTCTCTGCAGCCTCACCTTCCTCCCACCCTGGCTGTGCAGGTGAACCAAAGCCAGAGCCTCCCAAACCAAAGCCAGAGCCTCCCAAACCAAAGCCAGATCCTCCCAAGCCAAAGCCAGAGCCTCCCAAGCCATGCAGAGATTGGTGCCAGCAGCTGGGCTTTGGTCACCATAAGAACTGGTTGCCTTCCTTCAGGCACACAGGTGGCACAACTGCAGAGGATCTGTGGTGCACTTACAGGAGGTTTTTGTGACCCATTAAGCCCTTTGAGATACACAGGTATAAACTATTAACTATAGCAGACATCAGAACAACAGCAGCTCCCCTTTTGATGGTGTTTTATTTACATCATTATTTCTAACACCTCGAACAATTTTTTCTCAAATGGAACACAGACTTTTCCAGGAACAGCAGAGTAGAGTGAGACTGAATTTCAAGGTAATTAAAAAAAAAGAGTAAACTTTTCAGATTTCTTTCTTAAACATCATAAAAGAAGAAAGAAGGGCAACAAGCCCATTCCCTCACCTTTTGCAGATCTTTTTTTAGGAAAACACAGTTTATTCAGGGAGCTGAACACACACACAATGAGTATTATTTATCTTAGACCAGGGCCTCTAACAAAAGTGAGCAGGAGGGCTTCAGCTCATCTTGTGTGGCTGGCAAAAATGAAATAAAAACACATTCAGCAAGCTGATCTCTTGGTATTCTTCTGTCTCCTGCCCCAACTGGTTGGCAGCTGCCTTCTGTACATGTCCCTGGGGCTACACCAGGCATCTACACTGATATTTGTTGTTTATTATCTGGTTAATGGAGGAGAATGGGTGGCTTTTACTTGAGAAAATAATTCATTTAGCATATAACATGTAGAAATGCTTTCAAATGGGATAGAAATAAAGTTGAACATAAACACAGCCTTCAGAAAGCAAGAGGTCGACTTTGGTCAACAACAACAACTACAACAAAAAAGTGACAACTTTTGTCCATATAGTTAGCAGAAAACAACTTTTTAGCTTATCTCTGGAATGTTTTGAAGTCCTCCCACTTAAGCAGCTCACCTGAGTAGTACAGAGCAGTTACAAAAATGCCTCAATGATGCCATGTTATTCTCTCCTTCATTTGATGAATATTATTTTATTTCCTGCATCTCCAGTATGACGTTCTCTCTCTCTTCCTCTGAAACACCTGTGCTTGTGGGCAAATAGGATCCATATTCAGAGCTATCACAAAAGAAGAATATCTGGGCTTCTATGTACCCACTTCATTCTGGCAAACATTGTTCCACACATGCTTTTTTCACACTTTTGTCTTCCCAGCATGCAGGGGCTTGGTTGGTTCTGGGGACTTCTCACTGTCTTGCTCAGGGGTAGCAGGGATATGTTTGTCTGTAGGCCCTGGAGGGGCAATTCTTAGAGGCTGATAACTAGACCAGCTTTCCTGAGAAGAGTGGTTCATTCATCCCTGGTACAACTCTGCTGATTCTAATGGCTTTTTACCAGGGATGAATTTGGCCCCATGTTGTTAGATGTCTGCATATTAGAAACAGAGTCATTTGCTACAAGGGAAACAGTCAACATCTTATTTGCATCCATGCATATCAACAATGCAATTAGGGCAAACTTCTTTGAGAATTGGATTCAGATGGTAATTAAAGTATTGTGTTATGAATTTTAATTTGGCATTAGTGAAGTAAATTATTCTGTATTGCTCTGTTCTCACAGTTTGGGCAGAATACATTATGCTTTGCTTACTGAGACCTTTGAATTAAAAAAAAAAGAGAGCCTAGTCCCTGTGTCCTTAGAATCTAATTGTGTGGAAGAAAATGAGTTACATAAAACCTTTACCAGTGATTCAAAGTCAAACAGCAGTGAACATCATTCCTTTGATACCCTCCTACAATTTGGGGACTCAGTTGGAAGGGTTGGGGAGGAAACTCTTCTAAGCAGCAATAATTTGTTAGATTCAATTAAAAAAGAAAGCACATAAAAACAACTACTTTGAAAAGACAGGTGAGATACAAACACTTAAAAAAAAAATCAATGTCTACATCTATATCACTGATAATGATACATGGTCAGCAGATGTGAGCTTAGAAAATCAGAGTGAACTTACAAAATCATGTTGGACTCCTGACATACGTGTAAGAATAATATGCATAATATATATGTAATGTTTGTGTACATGCTTTCATGTCTGTAGTTTTGAAGGTATAACCTATTAAGTAGAACAAACACTAAGTTTTAGCTACTAATGTTTTGCACTGATATTGTGTTGAGGAACAGGGAGCTGTTCTTCATGTCCCAAACTCCATGTTAGTAGCTGGCAGAGGGTTTTAAAGGAAGACTAGTAAAGGTAACACAATGACTGTTCAGTCTAACTCTTTTTGAGCATAAGAAATCTAGGTGCAAGCATGTGGAGAGGAAAGGTTTTCAGGAGTTTTCTGAGGAGTGTTTAGTGGCAAGTGAACCTCATCATGCAATATGCTCCACGTTTGCAGGAAAAGACAATCATTGCTTGCAGAATTTGCCCTCCAAGTTGACAAGACAGAGGGCACACTATGGAAAGGCCAAGATGCTATTCCATACATATTGTATGGCACACTAATCTCCTTTCTTCATCAATGCTTTCCTTTGATCCAGCCTTCCTTCCAGCTTCTGCATCAGCAGCATCCAGGCATTCTTAGGGTTTGGCCCAGCAAAAAGGTTTAGAAAAGGTAAGATAAAAATCAGTCATGTCCAACCCTTTTTGGCTGTGTTGACCCTGGCTGGACACCAGGTGCCCACCAAAGCTGCTGCCCTCCTCAGGTGGACAAGTCCTGCCAGGAGTCTCCTCCAGTGTGGGCTTCCCATGGAGTTACATCCTCCTTTGGACACCCATCTGCTACAGCTTGGGATCCTCCAGGGTTGGCAGGTGGATGTCTGCTCCACCATAGACTTCCATGGACTACTTCTCCATAGTCTTCTCCACAGGCTGCAGGGGAAGAGCCCAGCTCTGGCTCCTGGAGCATCTCCTCCCCCAGCTTCTGTACCTGTTCCATCCAGGAAAAAGGTGAACTCCCTGTAGGGATGGGAGACCTGGCTCCTGTTCCCAGCCACAGAACTGCCCCCAGCAGAATCCCCCAGAGGGTTTCCACCGTGGGGTTGGTGAGGAGGGCCCCTCATCCCATCTCCACATTATGACCCCTCAGTACTGTCTGTGTCCTTCGTAAGAGGCATTTGCTTACCCGCTCTTGAGGACTTCTGGGGACAGAGATGCTGTATTTTCTCTAGGCAGCCCATCCCAGTATTTCCCAGCCTTACTGTTAAAGTCAAGTATGTGCTCATATTTAACTGAAATCTTTCTTACAGCAATTTAAGTCAATCAGGCCTTGTTCTTTGACTAGTGAGAAAAATCTTCAAGTCCATTTCAAATCAATGAAGCCATGACAGTTTCTACTCCCTAAAGATATAAAACAGGGAGGTGTTTGAGTTTTTAATTACATGGGAGAAATGCAAGTCCTTTTGTGGTCTGCATTTCTTAACAGAAAAAAATTGCAGCTAAAATTCCAGAGCGTCAAACTGCCATACAAAAAGGTTACGCTTTGAGTATTTCTCATTTACAGAGCTAAAGAGCCAAATGTTTCACAAAGACCAGATGCTCTCATGAGAATGAATTTGTCCATGATTTTCATAGCAGATTAAAATATTTCAGACTCAAATAATCTTTGGATAAAGTCTTGACCTCATGTTTGTATAAATATGGCCTTGTTCAGCTGAAGTCTACGGAGGTATATAAAAATAGCACCAGTGTAAGAGAGGATCTAGCCCAGAATATGTCAGTATATCCTCAGCCCCATGATATTGCCCAGCATCATACTGCCTGGCCCCATATGCTTCCAAGTGTCCTGACAGAGGTGTTTGCAACTGCTGTTGGAGCGCTCAGATATGTGCTACAGTATGAAACAGATGGTAGCTCCATGTAAAATAATATATCCAAAGGTACCACTGCAAGAAGCCTCACGGTGTTTGTGTCTTTGAGGTAAGTTTGCTACAGATGTTAGCCAGAGGACATACTAAGCTTATTCACTGGATGTCTTTAGGGAAGGTAGATGCTTCACCACTTAGGAAATCATAAAATATATTACATTTTCTTCTTGCTGAAATTAGTATTTATATTCAGATGTTATGCACCAACTCCCCGTGCTCCGTGTGTGCAAGTGAGGGTGTCCCTGTTGCTGGTGCAGGTGACACGGCGGGCGGGCAGAGCCCACAAGGGATGACATCCTCTGCCAGCAGTGCAGCAAGAACCACGGCGGTGGCACTCGGCATCCAGCGTGCCCAGCTGCCCAGTCCTAAATGCTACAGAACATTAAAAAGTAACAACAACAAGAACAACAACAACCTTATGATGTCCCTCCTCATTAACTTTTCAAAGCTTCTGCTCACTTTGTGGAATCACCATTCTATCGCATGGTCAATAATGTATGAAATGAAAAACTCCTGTCCACTCTGCGATGCAGACAGAGATTTACAGTAACTGCTTAGTGCTATTTTGGGTAGACCTGAATTCAGGGGAAATAAAAAAAAAAAAATCCCACAAACACAAAAAAGAGCAGAGGGAAGAAAATTAAATTAAACAAAAAAAAAAATGGTCAAACATATTAAACACAGTTGCAGTGAGGGAGATATACTTTTTCCTTTCTTAATCTCTTTTTGTCACCTGCTCACAAGAGAGCCACAGTCTAGAGAAAAAGCAATGCCATTTTTTCCTTAATTTCCTCTTTAAAATGAACTTATTGCTCATGGAAGACACTTATCTCTGCTAGTCCCCAAGACCCATAATTGGGAGTAAATGCACATCTTCAATCCATCCTCCCATCACTAGCAATCTCCTTGACCTATTAACCATCTCACTGTTAGGCTCAGCTGAAGGATCTGTCCAGAGGTAGAACATGGCAGGATTTTTCTGGCTGTGTGCAGCCCTCCAAGGCTGGAGAAATGCTTTGCCCTCTGCAATTAATGCAATTCATGTAGAGAATAAAGAACAATGACAAAATATATTCCTAGCCCTTTCTTCTTAAAATTAGAAAGTGGTTACTGTTTGGCAGAATGGGCTAACTGAAAGAGGACAAGTGGCATTTTCAGAAGTATATTTACAAAAATAATATGCTTAGCCATCATGGCATTCTGTCTGTGTCCAGTGTGACTCTTCCTGCTGCCACTGCTACTGAATTCTCCTGCAGTGGGACCAGCACTGGCAGACCTACATACCCACCACCAGCAAAACCTATTTTGGGTACAACCTGCCAGGGAAGCTTCCAGAAATGATGGGGAACCTTGAACCTATCTTTAATTCTGCTAATGTGTCCTGCTTCATTGCTAGGGTTGCTGCCCCAGCCTCCTCCAGCTTTAGCACGTGGGTCAGAATATTCACTGTGGAATGGCAGCAATGAATGGCTTCTTCATCTTATAACAGCTCACAGTAAACTGTTGTAATCTGCATTTCCAGCTACAGGAGTTTTGGAGCAGAATTAATTGTAAATGACTTCTAGCCTAGTTATAATCTAAAATACTGTTTCATTTTGGCAGTAGAAAGGAACTGCACTTTCTGCACAAAGCCAATGCCTATAAAACAGAAGAAAGCAAAGCATGATCAGTGTGGTGAGCAGGAGATAAAACAAGCTCCTTGGCACTGGGCAATGGCAGAGGAAGTCTGTTTCCTCCCTGATAGCTAGTCGAACATTGTTACCCTAAGCTGGGCTGGTTCTCCTCCCACCAGGCTGTTCATATACCATCTGCCCATGCTGAAAATTATCAGGAGCATTATGTTGCGTCTTTACTTATTAAAAGGCTGAATGCAAACTTTCCAGAGCATACAGAGTGTTACAGCTTACTGCACTGGAAACTTTATACCATTATGTCTAGTGAGGCCCCTGAGTCTCTGTTTTAATGCCTTGGAAATGCAGCAAAGTAGAGCCAAGAAAGGGCAAAGTAAAACCTGAAACTTGAAAATCAGGATGCACAGTCTTCTCCCATTCCCCTTCTTTGCTCACTAGAAACAAGCCAAATTTGTACTTATATTGTATTTTTGAAATAAGAACAGAGTAAAATCTTTCCCCCAATCATTTTGTCTGTTCTGGCTTTGAGAGACAGAAAAGCCTTTAGAAAAAAAAACATAGTGCTGGCACTTTTTCTTTTCCTTCAGTTCCCCCATCAAAACTTGCTTCCACTGAAGTGTGAACAGAAAACCAGCTTCAGATACCACCAAGATAAAAGGTGAAATGCAGTTCTTGCTATTAATATTTAAGAATCACATATATCTCCACATATTAAAACACTCTATTACCACCACCTGTGTCCACTTTCCTTTGATGGGCAACTTGATATTTCCTGTAGAAATAAGATGATGATATGCTGACTTGACCTGTATATTAGATATTCATTCAATGAAATTAGAAAATCGGTCACATTAGAATAAGGCATATGTGAGTTTAAATTCTTATTTCCAAGTACACCTCAGAAGAAGACAGAGGAATATAGAAACAAAAGAGAAATTGCTTACTTTCACTCACAGAACAGATAGATAACAATGCTGGGCATGGGGTTGTGCATCCTAGTATTCAGATCACTGCTTCAGCAATTGACTTGTTAGTATTTTGAGAAACATGTTTTGTAATTTCAGAATTTAAATCTCTCACTGCTGATCAGTTTTGTGTGATTGAAAATAGGATATAAATTCAGCAAAATGCCTTTAGTAGCTCTTGAGCAACTTCAACAAGCAGGAATGCATATCAATTTGTTGAAATCTATCACTGAACACTGTATTTTTCCATACTAATGAAAGTAACAGACCTTGCCTCTATTAAACAATCCTTTGAAATATTCTGCTCTATGTGAACAAGTAATTTTATTTGTTTTTACAGATCCTATTCTTTATCTGTTTCACACACACATAGAAAAAGCATATTTTAAAAGCCTTATGTAGCATGGGAAAAATCTTGTTCTGTAACTTTTGCTATGGACTTCATGGATAGCTTATTCTCCTTGGTAAACTTCCCGATGGCTCCTACTAAGGGTGAGAATTTAGAAGCCATCCAGGCAGTGTAATGACAGCACCTTTGAGGAACCCTGTGCATGTGCACTAGCCTTGCTGGCCAAGCATGGCCCACGAGAAGCTCATCTTCCCTAAAGCCTTCATTGCTCAGATCACCCTTCTCTGTTTATTCAGTCTTTGCTTCTCACCCAGATCTGTCACAAAGTACACAAGCATATGTCTTTCCAAGCCAATCTCTATTATTTTATGAAACCCAGTGAAAAACATACAGGAATTGATTGTGGTAGCTGTCAAGCCTGAAAGTGATTCAAGCGTGTTTGCCCTTTCATTCGCTGCATTTTTGGGTGTTATATAAATAGAACAGGAAATGTAAAATGCAGGTTAAGTCATTCAACACTTCTGTTTTTTTCTGATTTCTGCCCTGTTCTGGCAGAAACTACATTTGAAGCTACATTTTTGTCAGTCAGCTATGTTGGAATATCTGTAGGTGTGAAAGCCAAAACAATAGGTTCTGCTGTGAACGTTATCAGCTTTGTCAAAATCAAGTATTGAATCAGAACCAGGATCCATCCAGGTTCTTCAAAAACCATAGTAGACACATTCCTCATTAGGCATCTGTTTATTCCAAAACACAAACACACAGGGGATAGAATTAGATAACACTTTTCTGGCTTACTAAATGGGTTAGACTTAGTAAATATGGTACTCGATTTTCAACTGATTCTACCATCTGTCAGCAAACTTACTGCTTTTAGCAGGGGTTTTTCTTGTGGTAATTTCTGGGATTTTTTCCCCCTCTGTTCTTTTCATGAATATACATGCCTACAAAGTTTAAGGGGAAAGTAAATTAAAGAAACAATGAATCAATACACAAAATCTGAACAGGGCAGGTCAGATTATAATCAGAAACCACAAATGGGCTTGCAGATTGTTATTAACAAGCAGCGCAGGAAAAATAAATCTCAAGTGTGGAAGGAACTTCCTGTTGTTTTTCAGGTATATCTAAATCCCAAAATCAGTTATCGTGGCAAATGGGATTTTTGCAATACACAGCACAGGAGCAACTGTGTGCATGGGTAGAGACTGGTGTAAAAAGGACAAATAGCTGGGGTAAGAAAAACTACCCACTAAGTTGTCTAGATGGAACCCAATGTCATAAAAATCTAACTATAACATTTCTGTTGTGTTTTCATACTGAAAAAAAAATAAGTCTCAGACCCATTCTGATGCCAAGCAGGGGCAGAGCTAAATCATGGATATTCTGTCACGTGGGGATGCATTGGTTCAGGCAGTGGTTTGAAGCTGCTACAGCAAGCTCCACTGCATGGTGGAGATGCATTATTCCTGCACTGGCAGCTGCCTCACATCACACAGGGAGGGCTGCATTGCTGTGGAGGAGCTTGATGCATTTTGCTACTTGGAAAGCAATTTTGGCCTCATCCAACAGAATGGAAGGGTTTTTTTCAATAATTCCAGCAGATTTTTAGTCTCAGTTCCTGACTTTTTGGATGTTTAGGGGAGGTATGGAGTCTTAGAAGCAAGGACAAAGGGAGAATGAAGACTCAGTCAGAGACACTGGTGATGGTGGTGGGTTTAGCAATGTGTCTCTCCAAGGTGTCTTTTGTGCCCAAGAATGTTTTTCTCCTCCTCAGGTGCCTCCAGCAGCAGAATTGCATTGCTGCCATCCCCCTCATTTGCAAAAAGATTTTGCTGTTGACAGGGAAGGGGAGGACAGGGAGATCTTGTACTCTACCACTAGAAGAGGGAAGTTGATCTAGCTCATTAGATAACAGTACTCTGACCTTTTTTCTCTCACAGTTTCAGGCCAAGTTTGCCCCTTTGACCAAAACAACCCTTTCAGCCTAGGAATAAAACAAGACTAGGGCATGACCTTGCTATGGGCAGCTTGGGTGGAGAAGTCAGCCGGCTGAGATTTAAAAAATTATTAATGACTGGGAAATAGATTTGGGAAGAAAAATGGCAGATAAACATTCCTTATAGGCAGGTTCTTCAATATATCTGTAGCATTAAGCACCACTGGAGCAGGCAACCTCAAAACATGTAAAATTTCATACTCTGTGCAATGAACAAAAGTACAAAAAGTAACAGGGAATGAGATAAAGGTTAGCACCGGCATAAAACATCAATACAGGGGAGAAGTAGAAAGATTATAGAAATGTTTGTGATACTGTAGTAAAGTTATAAGTAAAGTCAAGGTGAAGAATGGAAAGAGGTATGAATGAGCTGTAAGAAAAATGAGAAGACATATTCCATATATATAAAAGAAAAGGAGATGGCAGAAGAGGTGGAATGAGAGATAGGAGGGGTAATAAATTGTTGAAGGAGCTGACACAGTAAAAAAAAATATTTATTTATTCCTACGTTCGCAGTCTCTAACAGAGAAATAATCAGATACTTATTTTCCATGAGAAGAGAATATACCATGATAAATCAAAGCTATGTCCAAGATGAAGCCAATGAAAGGAAGACATCAGAAGTCTTAAATTAATTGCCAGTATCAAAGACTCATGCCCTATTCAGCAAAAGAAAAAGCATAAAGATAAATTCAGATATATTAGCAAATGTGCTGCATTTAAAAGCTCTTTAAAATATGAAGAAAAAATCTATAAAATAGAAGATATCATATTTAATGCCTGTACTTTCAAAAGAGGATTTGATGTGACAGCAAGGAACCATTCCTTTTATTCAAAACAACACTGGGAAAAGTAATCAGGTGAAGATAATATTGGATGAAAGTGCTGTCGGAGAAAATATTAGGGAAAACTTGCAAGAGAAAGCTATAGTGACAGTTCTGGTTTCAGTTACAGCAAGCATCATAGCCTCAGTAAAGGCAGGAGACTGCGAACCTCCCAGCAGGATGTCATGGCCAAAAGACCTAAAAAGAACCATTCATGAGTGAACAGGGAAACAGAAAGTAGGATTATAGATATTAATTTACCTTTGTAGTTGGTAGGAGCAAGAGAATTACTGTGATATGCTGGTTCTGCTTACTTCACCTACACTTCTACAGGACAGTAGAAGTTTGGAGAGGGTTTAGATTGCTAGCACAAGAACGCTGTGAAAAGTGGAGAACATTCACTGGAGGGAGAGAAGTAATGGAGGGAGGGAGGGAGGGAGCAGACCTCTTGGAATTGGAAATGAACTTTCCATACCCTGCAAGGGAACATTACTGAGGGCATTAAGTTGTTTAATCTTGAACACAGAAACATAACAGGATGCAGTGGCTGGAGGCAGACATCAGTCAAATTTAAACTGGATTCAAACAGCAAACTCAAAAGTGTACGTTTTTCATGGCAATATTAATTAACCACCAAATACAAATGACCAGTGACTGGGGACAACTCTTAGTACTTGAATTCAAGACTAGAAGTCTTCCTAAGACATACTCTGCAACACAAGGAGCCATCTACTCGACCTAGGAATGGCAGGATAAAACTGTAGTTCAGGTCATACTGAGCATCAAGCGAGATGTCCCTTCTGGTGTGAAAATGTATACATCTATGAAATACCAGTCAAAATTCTGAGGGAGTTAACAAGCTTACCACATGGCATCTGCTGACAGGAGATCGTGGTGGTAAAGGAACCATTTTTGTAACACAATTCCCAAAAAAATGCTCAGTGTAACAAATTACACTATCAGGGAATACAGAAAGAATATTGAACTTCAGAGTGATTTAATGGGAAAGGGGATTATCAGAGAGTCAGAGGCTTTATTATTAGGGCCAAGGTTTGTTGTGTTTATTTATTAAAAGGTTGTTTAGTCAGGCCAGGTTTGGAGAGAGGCAGTCAATAACAAGGCAGAGTGGATTACAGTTGAAGCTGGTGCTGATATGCTACAGACAGAGAGTGAGATAGACAGATCAGTGTCATGTAATTGATTGTAAAGAAATTTAAAGAGATGAAGGACTAAAAGGGAACAAGCATCCTTAGCAGGAATAGAAAAGGGGGGTGGGTGAGGGGGGAGTCTAAAAGAGAGTTGTAAGTCAAAAGCTAAGCGGTTCTACAGTATTTGTTGCATCTATTTAAAATAATGTAGAAAAGTATAAATAGGCAAGAGAGAGAGATTCTTGAAAGGCATTTCAATGAGATCATACCATAAGTCCTGAGCACAGGTACTAAACCTGTATCCTCATTTGCAACAAAAATGTTAGAGCATCATTTTATGTAAGCAGAAGCTAGAGAAATTCTGTCCAGTCTGCTTCAACAAATGCAAAAAAGATCATATGTATATTTGTGAGAGCCACGGTTTCCATCCATCAAATGCTTATGTGCAGACCTGGAGTGAATTCACAGACCCACTACAATTATGTGAAAGGTTAATGCAGGGTGTTTTGTGATAGCTTCTCTCACCAACTTGCTGATATTATGTTCTCGTGAATACTCATTTCCCTAAATGACAGAGTCTGGCCTGAAGAATAAAACCAATTGAAAATACACTTGGTAATATTTATCACAGGTTTTATTGCTCAAAGGGTCTGTGGAGGTTATACCTTGACTGCTTGTCCTGGATATCCTGGCAGCATCACTTTCATCCAGTGGCTCCTTCCCATCAACATGCAGTGGTCAAAAGTTGTCTCAGGGCTGAGGGTTACCTGGTAATGGATTTCAGCTGTGATCCTTCCTGAATTCCTATACACAACATTTCTAAAAATTAGTATATCGTCAGAATAAGGACTCAGGATATCTGAGAAAATATTTCCTTCACATAAAAAGAAAACCATCATGCTAGAGGCTGGAGGTTAAATCAGAAAGTAATTTAGCTGCCTGATATTTGTTGAGCCCTCTTCCATGAGCAAACCAGTTGTGAAACCAAGCTGAAGTACCATTTCCAAACAGAAAGGATAAAGCTGTCACCTGCACTGAAGGACTGCCTGTGGGGGAGAACTGTCTCTTCTTTAGGCATTAGTGTGAAGTGTCCCTTCTCCAAGCATTAGTGTGGTTTCACAGGAGCTATGGGCAAACACTACCTCGGCCCTGGGCTGCTCTCTCTGCCTGGGGCTTTTCACAGGCATTAATTTAACCCTCGTCATGCTTCCATCTCATGGACTTGTGTTTTTTCTTTCTACCTAACACAGGTTTTATTATNGCCCTCTTCCATGAGCAAACCAGTTGTGAAACCAAGCTGAAGTACCATTTCCAAACAGAAAGGATAAAGCTGTCACCTGCACTGAAGGACTGCCTGTGGGGGAGAACTGTCTCTTCTTTAGGCATTAGTGTGAAGTGTCCCTTCTCCAAGCATTAGTGTGGTTTCACAGGAGCTATGGGCAAACACTACCTCGGCCCTGGGCTGCTCTCTCTGCCTGGGGCTTTGCACAGGCATTGATTCAACCCCTCGTCATGCTCCATCTCATGGACCTTGTGTTTTTTCTTTCTACCTAACACAGGTTTTATTATTGTTCAAATTATTTATCCCAGTGGACCTAAACTTTTGCTCAGTCCCCTGCTGAGTTCCTGAAAGATAATGAACTAACTGATTTCTGGGTAATTTATGCATAAATTTATATACTGAGCTGTAGTTTAATCAAACTCCTTTGCCTTGTGTAGTATAATAGCAATATCTAATGAAAACATATGAAGTATGTGTTCCATAATTACCTCAGACAGCTCATTTCGATTTGCTTCCTATTTAAATCCCCAAATTCCTATCTTCTTGCATTGTAAACACTTTCCTTCCTATCTCATCAATCTGAGTTATGTAAATGATGTGGGGGTGGGGGTACAATTAAATTTTTCCCTCAGTGTTATCGAAGGCCCTATTCTCCCAGAAACATCTGACTTGGGCGCACACAAAATATGGATTTTTATTTGACTGAAAAACAAAGTTAACATAAATCTTAAATAATGACAAACACAAGCAGAGTGGTATTACTAGAGCCAGGGCACATAGACTTCTAGATTAATTATTTAGAAGATACAGACATTAGAAAACTGCCTTTGTGATACTATACCAGAGACACTTAACATGAAATACACTCAGAATGGTGGCCTCAACTCTGCTCTCACTGAAGGACAGTATGTCAGGAGTATCCACTTTGAAACCAACGTAGCAACAACGCAATTCAGTGTTAGAGAATTCAGCACTGTTTTCTGAGGTGTGAGGGACAGACAGTTTTTCAGAGCAGAGGAAAAGAATATAAAGAATTGAAGTAAAACTAGATGTTTGCTGTGTAGCAAAATTGCTTTTCATCAGCCCAAAGAGAGTATTTCAGCATCCACCTGCAGGGATGCAGATACATTTTTGCTGCATCCAGCAATTGTGAACTTGTAGTTATATGCAGTAGCATCAATGCACCTAAGGAAAGGGCAAAGAAGAAAACTATCAGCACAGATGCCAAGGCAGTATAGGAAGAAATTTTGAGTGTCTGACATTTTGACATTCATGTAGTGTTTCTGCTTTGAAGGATTATTCTTTTCCAGAATTAATTCCAGGCATTTACAGTATAAGTGTCAGTCTGCTTCTTTATTATTTTTCCCAAAGACTACAGGTTGCACGTACACCATCAATGAAATGTAGCTACCTCTCTGACAAAACTGCAAGAAAAGGATACAAAGCAATATGATGCAAAAGCAGAAGATGAAGAGAGCCTAACCAAGAGCACTGCGATAAGCACTGAACTGTTGACATGTTTCAGCAGTTCTGCTTCATATACAGAGAACAAAGAGTGTTGGAGCAGCTTCTCAGCGAGAATGAAGTGAGAGCCATTTACACCAGATAAATTCTGCCCCCCTGCTATCTAGTCTGAGACAATTTTATATTCAGCAAAAAAACCCTGCTGAACTAAAGAGCAAATTCAACAGTTCCATATAAGACAGGAAAAGACAGTAGAAATTTGGAGTGTATGAGGTTTCAATTCTCAAGTGCAGGATTTCAAAATCCAGAGCCACCTCCTCCTCCTATCTCCCTGATTCCTTTAATTGCACCTTCTGCCCCTTTGCTTTTTTTTTTCTAAGCACTGTATTACCGGTGGGTTATTTCCCTGTCTGGATCTACTCCTCTTCCATCTCCTGTGGTCAGTGTTTGTTCCTGCCAGGTCATGACATCACCATCCTTCATGTCACAAAATTGATCAGCAGCTGCACTGCTTCCACTTAAAAAAATAGATTTAAAAGAAAGACCTCTGTATTCATTTCTTAGCAGTTATATGCTTACAGTAAACCACAGAGTTTCACAATGCTGGGAACAAATAATTTGTGAGGAAAAATTTACAACAAAGTGTGGCAAAATGCCTGTAAGAAGATTTTTATCAACTAAGTATTATCTAATTCCAAATTGGATTATTTTCTCCAAAAATTGCATTACAATAAAAAGCCTGGGGTTTTTTAACTCCTATCAAATAGTTTCTACATAGTAAACAGTTTGAGTAGTAATTTTAAAGGCTGTTTTATAAGAAATATGGTACGTCTGGAGAGTCCAATCCTCCAAACAAGCTCCAAGGATCAGCCATGATCCATCAGGATCTCAGCGTTAAAGACATCAGTTTTGATACATCTGCTCTAACACATCATTCATTTCTTGAATCATAAGGTAAGTCTAGATAATTGAGATTGTAACTCATTAAGAGAAAATGTGTAAATAGATATCCTTGGTGTGCTAGGAAGGAACATGAGATCAGGGCAGAGCCAGCAAACTCCAAGCAACAGGCAGTGAAGTGCCAATCTAGGACCTTGCAGGAAACATACACCTCATCAGCCCCAGTTGACAAGTTATTATCAAGCTGGTGGAACACTCCTTGCATATGCTGTTTCTGTCTTAAAACTTATGTGCCTATATGTTCAGTTCACCCCTCTCACCCACCCCCAAACTGCTCTGCTATGATAACATCCTTCAAGCTGACTTTGCTGCTCTTAACAAAACAGCAGAAATATCTGTGTCTGGAGAGGTCTTATTGCTCAGGAACATGGAAGTCATTTGACACTCTTGCTAGCTAGCTTAGGAAAGATAACCCAGCAACAATCTGTCCTTCCAACTAACTGTCCTCCCAGGAAAACTTTCAGGGAGAAGAACTGTAAGGAAGGAGGAACAGTATGGAGCAGGGAAGTATTATCAGTATTTTCACAAAGGGAAGAAGCCATGCAGCAGTGTTTTCTAGTTTGTGCAGTGAAAGTGTTATTGAAAAAGAGCTGCTGAGTGCTGCCTGCTGTTCCCAGGAGAGAAGTGATTATCCAGCAGGTGAGGCTACGGCAGGGGACACACTCAGAGGAAGAGCTACAAGCAGATCTGTAGCCATTAGACCATAGTCCTTTACATCCTGGAAGCAAATGTGGTATTCCTGAGCAGCATTCCTTAGTTGTTTAGGAGATGGGTTTGAAACCTTCTGGCAGAGGAGGGCCCATCTGTTAGGGGTTGTCATGCCCAGCAGCCCAGCAGAGGGGAGGCTGCTGCAGCTCTGCAGCCTCCGGATCCGCCGGCAGTGAGGCTGAGCATTCCCCACAGACTCACACACACACCAGATGTATACACATACATGTGTACCTGTGACCAGCCACGTGGATCCACACAGATGGAAAACACAGCCCTTGCAAGCACAAACAGCACCGTGGCCTCATCCTGTTCCCCACTCTAGCTGATTAGGATGACAGTTGCTAATGGGAAAAAATGTATAACTATATACACAACATATGGGTCCTTCTATTAGCTGTGCCTAAACACTTTGTCTGCCCCAAAACTGTCCCTGGATCATCCAGCACCCCAACTGTTGACACCCAGACATACAGGCTCCTAAGGCAGTTGCTGGTGGAGAACTGGCAGACCCTCTGGTACCTGCCTGGCTTTCCAGTCCCAAGTCCAGTTTGATGTTTGGGAGCAATCTGCACTGGTACACTGGCACCCAGACAGTGCACATGGCCTCTGGCCTCTCCACTTGCTGGCACTCCAGGCAGCCGGGGTGCTGTGACCTCTGGTACAACTCCAGTTGTTGGACCCATGTCCCTTAATGTCCCTTACTCAGGAAAACAGCTCAAAACAGAGTTTAATTTGAAAACAGGGCCAGTGGTTCACGTCCCTGACCAGTGTATTGTGGGTCCTCCATCTATGCTTGTGTTTCTGGGACCCTTTGTATCATTAGCCTTTTATCCCTCAACCCAACAGCATCCTCTTTCAGGAGAGAACCCACAGAAAGGGTAACAAACTGTTATCTTCACTGAAGGCTGGCTCAAGCCTGACAAGACCTGTGATGCTCATATTAGGATCTCAGACTTCCTGTTTCTCCACACAGTGGATGTGTAAGGCTATTTAACATAGCTGATATTTCAGTTCCCTTTCTAAAAGAGGGTTGAATGGAAAAGCCTATTAAAACAGTATGAAGCTTTAAATCACTATGAAACATGAGAAACATGGTTCAGCTGCCACCCTGAATACAAATGCTCAGGTACCTGTCTACCCCAACAAATTATTTTTATACTTTCCTTGACATCAAGGCTTTGACCACAATGCTTTAAATGAAGCAACTATTTTCAACCAGATTTTCTCAAAGATGAGTGAAACCTCACAGCCTGTCCTTTATTTGGGTTTGGGGGCTCTTTTATGAGAGTGGACATCTGGATACTTTTTACTGACTCCTTTAGAAGAGAACCTTCTGAACTCATTCATTATTACCTGTATGAGAACTAAGACAAGAGAAAAAATCTTCTGCGAGATCTTGACCCTGCCTGAGACGCAGCGGACATGAAGCAACCTTGATTTCACTGATTCTGGTGCTGAGACACACCATCACTGGGTGTCCAGACAGGATAAATCTCACCATATGCTGGATCACTTTGGGTTCTAGTTCTGTCAGGGGAAGGCCCTTTCCCGTGCACCACATCCAGTCCTGGTATTGAATACAAGCACTTTACTTCGTCTTCTCCAAAGCGCTCATCACTGTAACACCTAACTGGTTCAAAACCTTTTATGACTTTATCTACACAGCAACCTGATGATGGAGAGAGGTATAATTAACTCATTTGACTAGTGAGAAATGTAAAGAGATTAAGATGAAAATAGTAAAAAAAAAAAGCCCATTAATTTTAGGTGCCCACTTTAGGATGTCTAGGAATTAATCTTTTAGAGTACTTAGCATAATGTAGTCGCACACACTCAAGAATTTCATGCAGTCAGAAGTGCTTGGCACTTTTTATGTAGAAACTCTCATCTAAAGCACTTTCAAATAGAGGAACATGCAATTATTGGCCAATCCCAATGACTGTCCAGCACCACACCAGAATAGTGGAATGACAAAGAGAATCCAGTTTTCCAGGGGTTCTCTCACATTGCCTTCTCTTTTCATTACATCTTGCCTGAAGCACTGAGTGTAACCTAACAGCGCTCACAAAGAAAGCAAAGACCCTGCAGGTAATAAAATTTTTCCCACACAAATAATTAATATTAATTTTTTAATATTAAACATTTGACAGATATTACACATCCTCCTTTCCACGAGCTGGATGAGCCAAAATTCTTTTGGAAAGCAGTTGGGATTGTCTGAGTGCAGACTATGTGCTTTCACAAGGGCTCTGGTCAAGAGTCCATAGATGGACACCCATTCTTCTAATCCCTCTTTCCTAAACCTCCATCTCCTTATTTCCTTTCTTCTAATTTTGAAACTCTTGGATTTACATTCAGAAAGTCCTCCAAACACAATGTTTCCCCCAATACAACACAATTGCATTTGTACCATCAAGACAAGCATTAGGAATTTCTTTTCATTTCAGAAATACACCATTTAAAATAGAGACTTATCGAGGGCACATTTTTTTTGCAATATCATTGATATTCATCTTGAATTTCTGGAAAATTTTGGGCTTGGTTTTCTATGGATATTGACAGGAATATAAACCAACTTGTCTTAGCAATTTCTGGGTGGGCATGCTGCTGCATATCAGATAGTCAATGGTATATAAAAAAAAAAATCTATCTCATCCATACTATCTTTTCTGAAGGCAGTTTTCTGATATTGACTGAGTGAAAAATTTTTAAGATGTGCAGATTTTCAGATTGTGAAATTGGCAATACTTACATCTGGTCTTTTTGAAACCAGCTCATCCACATTGAGATGATATTTGTCAAGCAGTATCAAGTAACAGTGTCTAGTAAGAGTCTTAATGTCAGGCACATCAGTTTCTAATTTAACTCATAAAGTAGCTAAAGTAATCCAGTAATGTCACATTTATACATACAGATAAGAACATGAGCAGCTCGTTGACTCAAACAGTAGCCACCACTTTATATTATATTTTCTTATTTGATACGTTTCCCCCTTCAACATAAAATACATTGAAATGTTGTGACTATTCACAACACACAGAGTTGTGATTGCTAAGACACATGTTGTGAGTAGTAAAATTATTTATTATTTCTTTATTATTTAACTCAGATGTTGATGTGGAAAATGAAAGTCAATCTTGACTGCAGAGCTGAAATTGCATAATTTTGACTTAAAAATAAAGAAAGAGATGTAGAAGGAGCATGTGTATGGGAGTAAAAGAACAAAAAATGTAAAATTTTCTAATGTTTAGCACAAAAGAACATAAATAAATGTAAGAAGGACTTGACACATTGGACTATTTCATCTGTGATGAGCAGCAAGAAAAAAGGGGGACACAGAGGAGCCACTGGTGTTATACAAAGCAAATGGCAATGGGGGGGGGGACATCTCCAAGAAGCTGCATCACTCCCAGGACATCCTCAGCACAGAGATGTATTCAGACAACATGAATTAGCTGTGGGTTAATACATTTTGGAGGGTTCTACTTGAATGGAAGATACACACAGGCCATTTCTGAAAAATGAATATTCTATAGTTAGCATCATTAAACATGGGATAACTGCCTCCCACAACAATAACACTGTCTACAGCATTTGTCATGTTTCCAAATATGGGAGATGCCACTGAACAGATAAACATGACAGCTTGGTAAATAGCCAAAGCAACTCTTACAAGTTATGCCAGTGTCAAGTAATATTTTTGACCTGATTTGCACAGTATGAGTGGGGAAAATAAATATTTTATTTTGAAAGTTTGCTGGTAAAACAACAAAATGATCCGAAACAGATCTGCAAGTGACAGTCTGTTAATCTCAAAGTATACTATATGATAGGAAGCATCTTTTCCAATTAGCCAGCCGTGGGTGCCCTGTATTTTGAAAAGACTGAGAAAATGTACTAGCCTGGCTTTGTTGATCTGATTATGCTCTGAAATTACTAGCCAGGAATTTTCCCATACATCCTTACAGAAGCGTGCTTTGGCCATCAGTGAGGGCTTGAGAAAAGGCTCTATGGCCCTGCACTGGACTGGTACAGGCTGGGATTGTCAGCCAATTTATAGAAAAGCTGAAGACTTTTCTCCCTCCTGGAATGATTGTCTTTGGAATGAAAATTTTTAGTCTAGTCTAAAAGCAAAATATTTCTAAGCATATCTTACTATCTCCACAGAAGTGAAAGTGTGCATATTGCAAGAGGAGAAAAACTGTGTTTGCAGCCCAGAATAATTTTTAGTTGTGTGTTTTTGTGTGTATCTATGTACAGACACACATGCTCTTACAAACATGCATGTATACATTGTATATTGTTACATCCAGGAGCCATTTTAGAAAGAAACAGCAAAAAAACTTTTCTTCTACCAGAGATGTGATGCTTCTTAGGGAAGGAAAAAACCCCACCACTGACACAGAAGAAATAAAAAACAACTGAAGGACTAGTCAGAACAACAAAAAAGAATGACTCGTTTCAGGATGTCTGTATGTATCATGGCAATAATATCTAATTAGGTTAAGTGTTCTATTTAATAATTCACTGTGTAATGAGATAGAGTAACAGAGAGTAATGGGATTTGTCAAAGCCCAAGCCAGCACAGTATAAAACATGTTAGATATTTAAAACACTTTCAGAATAACAAGATCAGTTGATTTAAAAGCCACTTATGATGTTGTGCTGTTGTGAACTGCCACATCCTATGGGTTATCTTGCAGGAAAGCTGTTTACTTGTCCTTTTAAAACTTTTTTTGTCACTGACTTTCAGAAGGAGATTATCTCTCTGCACTAAGCAAATTGCATAAAAGCAGGAAACTAAGAAAATATGTATTCTTAAGCCTTTCTGAGGCAGAAAAGGAAAAAGAAAAGAGAAAATATGCCTCCTATAAAATAGCCAGTACATAATCTCAGAAGTTCATTATAGCCTTGAGCACACTGGTTTGCATCCCAGATTAAAGGATTTTCAAAAGGAACTGTGATTGTCTTGTCACGGTTGAGCTAGATATTAGTTGGCTGAGCTGAGTATCAAATATGGGAAATTAGTTGCCATTAAAAGCTAGCTTCAGGCAGTTCATTTCTCATCAGCCAAGCTGTGTGAGCCTCCTGCTGTGGACAGTGAACATTAGCTTGCTAAATACTTTTGCTAATCAGACACCACATTACTAACAGAGGTGCCTGAATTTAGAGAGGAGGAGTTGGATGGCAGATACTGAAATTTTTTCTGAGGTAAGATTAACCTCTTTTCTTTATCAGAAGAGTTAACTTGTTTTTTCCCCAGGCCTCTATTAAAAAAAAAAAACAAAACCAAAAACCAAAAAAAACCCACCAAATGCTTCTCTGGCTTTGTTTCTGCTTTTTGAATCATTCTTCTATCGTTATTATTTTCACTCCTGGGAAAACCATAGAGGAGAAAAATTGAGTCAAGGTAACTTAAAAGTTAGATAATAGGAATTTGCTGCATTTGTGGTGCTTTAGGAACTTGCTGGATTGGAGGATAGCAACTATTTGTGACACCTTGGCAAGCACCATCATCTTCAAAATAAAATTTGTGCATAGTGTGAGGTACAGAGAGCTGCAACAAGACATGGCATGCCACATTTGCATTTCTGCTGTGTTGCTTTTAAGGAAGAAATAATTTGGTTCTGGCAAAATCTGAACTGACCTGAGCATCTGACCTAGCCCCAAATTTATTTTACTTTTATTGCAATGGTGGTTTGGAAACATTAGTAGCATTTTCCTTCTCTTAGCATGCTCCTTTGCTTCATTGCTATAGCCACATACTAAAGTAGCAGTTTCTGGTCTTACTAGATTTCCAGGAAGATCACTAGGTAATGAGAAGATTGAGTAGGTAACCCTCAGGTAAATGTGTTTGGCCTAAAATGAGCAGGCAGATTTTCACGTGTCACTAGACTGTTTTGTTGATGTTACAAATGCCTTTGAAAGTATCCTTTGACATTAACCCGGTACATCAGACAGGGAGATGCAACCCTGGTAGGACGATCAGTCCAGGAGATGCAACATTCAGGAGTAATGGGAAGACTGAGCTAAGGAGTGTTGTTACCAAAGCCAGTCATGTTCCTTGCAAGATAAACTCTTACACAAAGAAAAATTGTGCTGCAGAGAAGACACCTGATTCCTAGGACAGGACACAGATGCAGCAGCTACACATCTCTCATCCTTCCTCACTTCCCAGCTTGCAACCAACTCCCAAAACTTCTACTGCTCTTAATACAAAAGTAAAAGGATCTTTTAAAACGTGAAGAGGAAGAGATTGTGCCTTAGGTCTCTGTTCTGATGCTTGGCCTCAACACAGTGGTCAGCTCTGAAGTTATCCTGCAGCACCTTAGCTGTCTTATGTCTTTCTTCAAGAAAACAGGTAAGTGGGTGAGTAAAGCAAGTTTCTCTACTTGATGGAAAAGGTAGAAAAAACTGCTTCCCAAGGGTAATGAAGAAGGTGGTGCTGAGCTCTTCTTCATTTTCAAGATTTTTATGCCTCTAGACAACCCCAGGAGTAGATCTTTAAATACTAGATGAGCTGCAACCTCAAAATCAAAAGCCAGTAAAGGCTTTGAATAGCAGCTGAGAACTGAGAACCATTACTAAAATTCCGCATATACAAATGCCCATATTTATGCCTGGCACTGACAAACACACCACCTTGTCTATCTCTAGAGTACAGGAAACAAGAATAGGAAACAAGAATGCCCAGCTGGCCCCAAGCAATGGGCCATTTGGCCATGTGTTCCCAACAGCAGCAGCATGAAACACCTGTCCCTCCCCTCAAATCCATTCACTGTAGTCCCAAAATTAGAGCTGGTGGAGGGGACATTCATTTATTCACTCTATTACTATTCTGTGGTCTGTGGATTTGTCCATCTTTTCTTTGAATCAGCTGAAACCATCTATCCGTACGAGCTTGTCCAGAGTTCCCTTCTGCCCATTTTAAAGCAGTCTTGTAGTAGTTACTGAGTTCCTGGACAACAGGTGGATGAAAGAGCTGCATTAATGTCATCTCCATGATTTTGTATCCATGAAACATCTTCCCCTCTCACCAATGTTTTTGTCTGCAAGAGTTTCATCTTGAATGTCTCCTCACACAGGCTGATGTTTCCTCTCCTTGATGGTTGCCTCTCCTTCTCTGTTTTATAAAGACACCTAGAAATTACTGGACTTCAAGTCTGGAAATCTAGGAATGTAGAATAAACTTGTAGGCATCATCAGATTTCCATGCCCTGTTTTCCCCAGTTGCACATGCCTCCCAGCTGTCTTTTGTCAACAGGTACAAACACAGTGCAGCATCCTCTGGGCTTAGCCACGGCCTCTCTGGCTCCCCAAAGGGTGATTGTTACATATGGTTGGATTTGGAATCTTCAGGAGGTGCTCCCTACTCAAAAACATCTAAAAGCTAAAACTTTTCAGAGCATTTAGACAGTTTGATTTGGGCTATCCCTCTTCTTGTTTTTGCTCAGGGCTCATCTTCTCACCAGTTCCATGGTAGGTTTAAAATATGTCCTACTTATCTGTGGCAAGAAAGAAGAGATCCTTCCAGCTTGTGCAGAGCTGCAGTGTACACATTCATTGAAAATAACTGAATAAAACTCCAAAGGTATTTGCAAGACCAAATACCTAATGAGCAACTGTACTTCCAGTTCTTGAGCTGTTCTTTTGTGGTTTGTCAGTACAAAACAAAATGTAGCTAAGTTACTCTGACTCACTACTTAACAGCTCTGCATACATTAATGATTGCATTTACTAAAAGCTTTAAATTGGTACCAGTTTGATGGAAACTGTCAAGCCTACAGTCATTGTTTCTGACAGTATTATGTGTTTCAAGTTATTGTACCACTTAGTGCCTTGTTTCCTCACGTAATAGTTTTATGTTGGAAGGTCTGTTTTGTTAAAGACATTTTTACAGTATGGGCTCAAAAGAGGATTACAGTTTCTCTGGGTGAATTGATCACATGAGGAAGGGGAAGCAGGTCAATTCAGCTTCCAAATTCAAGGAAGGTGTTTTATCCTCTACATATGGTGAATGTAAATTTTATTGAAAGCCCTGAATTAACTGCAGGCTCCTGTTGAAGCTATACAAATAGTGTCATATGTGCCCTGGAAAGAGAGACTTCATTGTTTGTCTTCTGGTAGCCCTCTGTTTTCTGGAGCCTAAAAGACAATTACTTCCTTGCAAACACAGGCAGATTAAATAAGCCACATTTTGTACTTTTTGCCATCTGCCCCTTGCTTACTTTATTTTAAGCTGCATGACTAAGCTTTACTATCTGACATGTGAAGGTGGGACACGCTGTTTTTCTGCACAGCTCCTTGAGGCTTGTAATGAATCCGAAGAAGCAGAAGGGATCTGCAAAGGAGTGAGTCAGAAAATCAGCAACTGTACAATAATTACTTGCTGTGCCAAATAGCAGGACTTGGATCACAACATGACAAAATCTCCTCAAGGAAGTTTCATGATGCAAGAGAAATATATATTTCTTTTTTCTAAAAAATAGCTGGTAGGCCTGATTCTTTTCCACATGCAGCTCCGCCAGCAAAAAACAGATCAGAGCTTTACCCAGATTCTACAGAAATCTATTTTGTGGGTAACTCTCGGAGCAGAGGAGAAGGAAGGAAGGGAGATGGGAGCACTCCTAATTAAATCCAAAAGTCACTCTTGAAAATCACCAACCCTTTCCCCTAAGCTTTCCTGCAGCACAGAGACCCTCATAAACAGCAACAGGGAGAGTCTCAGGAAACAATACTCTGTGAGGACATGGCAGGGGCAAAGCAATCTCCTCTGGTGTCAGGGATATGCAGTCTAGTGGGAGCTTCTGCATGGACCCCAATCTTGAGAGCTGGGCTGGGGGCTAGTGGGGCTGAGGTGACGATGAAGGGCTGCCACCTTGCCAGTGGAGCAATGTATTAGAGCCTCTCTCCAGCACTGGACCAGCTGAGGATTATGTACTAGCTGAAACAGACTGGGTTTCAGGTAACCAGGGAACTGGAACAAACCTGAACAAAAATCATTCAGAGGAGGGGAAGGTGAGACAATCTCCTTTGTATATAAGGCACTTCTGTGTCTGTACACATATGTCTATACAGGGAAGTAAGGGTTCACATGAATGTCACATGTCAGGAGACCTACTGGTCATAAAGACTCTACCACGCACATAATGTGCTTGTTTGGGGGGTTTTCCTCCTTGCTTTTAAGTATTGGAGCAAGGACTGTACTGGGGTGAGGATTTTATCTAAAATTATACATACCATGTACTTAATTGTCATGCCTTTTGATTACTACTACTAGAGCAATGGAAATAGACTTGCTGATCCACTCCAAGAAGCCTGAGAACTTGTTGATCTGTGTAACCAGGCATTCCCAACTGCCCAGGCAGAGACCCCAGCTGGGGCAGGGAGTCAGGACCACCAGAGTGGAGAATAAGGATGGTCTCCAACCCACTGACTATTTAGAGCTACTTAAGATCAAGGCTTTGTCCTGCAGGGATCATTGGCTTCTGTTAAAGTTCAACCTTCTTGTCTCTTCCTCAAATAGCAAACTAGCCATTGGCTGTTTCGGTTTTGCACCTTTCTTTTACAGCAGCCAGCAGAGCAGGGCCAGGACAGCGGAGTCAATCCATCTGTATGTGAGTGGGTATCACACATGATGGGGAGCATCCCTGCCCTGTGGGGAAGCACATCCCAGACCCATGCCCTTTCCACATTCTCCACTCCTTTGTCTATTCTGCATTCTGCACGTAGTCGTTCCTAGCATGATGTCCACATGCTTTTTAAATGCACATCTCATGGGCTATGTTTTGTGGCCATCATAAAAGATGAAGGCTGGAGGGTGATGGGGTGGGCCAAGAAAGAATTGCATCTGGTGGAAATGCAGTCCCTGGATGCATAGGAGGCAAAAGAGGCTGGGTATATGTGCATAGGTTTCCCAGGATTTCCCTCTGGTCTTAGGAGGGCCAGGCAACTCACAAGGGTGATTCAATGTTTAAGTAGATTGAAATGACCTTTCTTTGACAGCAGAGGAACTACAGAGAAGTATGATCCACATGTTAGGTGCATAATGACAGATTGAATCTGGGCTTCTACCTGAAGAGTGATGACAGCTTACTAGGTGAGAAGGAGAATCATAGCAGAGGAGATAGAGCTTTACATGATTTGAGCTGTGAGCTCATCTGGGTAACAGGGGCCCTGGATGCTCAGAAAAAAACAGAAAGGTATCATCTCCATGGTACATTTTTTCTTTTAATTCTATCCTCTGACCTAAATCCTTCTTTGTATATCCATTGATGTTGTAAAACAGTTCTGTGCTTAATATATTAGGATATATTTACAGGTGTGTCTATTTTAATACACAAGAGACGTTGCTCTAGAAATTATGTGCACTGTTAGAATGATGGTAAAAGCAAGTATAGGGATTGTCGTATTATCCTACTTTCTCAATCTTGTGCCTATCAGAGAAACACCATCTAGGACACTTCACAGAGAAGCAATTCACTATAAAACCATCAAAAGATTAAAGTTTTCTGTGTTTTATTGCCTTTTGATACCGGAAGATTTGTTTATATCTTGGGAGGCCAACATGTGCTGTGATAGCTGCTCTGATGGTGCGTGGGATCTTAGGGCTCTGAGGTTTAACATCCCCACGAGCCAAGACAGATAAGAGCAATCTGAGAAGACTCTGCTGTCACACAAGGAACCTGGAATAACAAAATCCAGGCAGAGCAAATACAGAGTTTCTGCCTTTGTTTGAAGTGCTGAAGAAGTGCAGGTCAGAGCTATAAACAGGCAGAGGGGGAAGGATAAAACATTTCTGTCATTCCTTCAGGAGCTGTTGCTACTCAGGAAAACTTAAGTAACATGAAAATTCTGTGCAATTTTTTTCTTTTCTCTAAGCATATGGGCTCTTATTAGGTAGGCCAAAGACCTTTAATATCCAGCAGCAAAACAGAAATCCTGTGAGATTAGGAGTTGCATCCAGATAATATCTTTACCTTTTCTCTCCCTTTTCTAATTCATAGCAGTCTGCTTTTTCTGCACTGTCACAGACTACTGGATACGGCACAGAGTCTGACAGATCCTGCTCAATCACAGCAAAACTCCTTAACCAGGTTTCCAGGTCTCAGATAAATCCCTCCTAAGCTTCCCCATTTCCATGTTTTGCCACTTCCAAGATCACAGAGAGTCCTCATGTGATGTATACTAAGCCAATGTTAGTTCTTTTCTGGCACTAACATGGGGCATAGCTGTGCCTCTGTGTTCTGCTACTCTTTCTTCAAACAACTTACATATGGTGAGAAACCACCCTACCTTAACTTTATAATGATTGGGAGCTGCCCTTCTTTCCTACTACAGACATACTTGGGCTGTGTCCTACAGCTTTTTCCATGCTGTGAATGAAGTACCAGATAACATGAACAGCCAACTTTTAAAGGAAGTGACCTGTGAAAATAACAGAAAATAATACAAAGTTTCCCGTGGGCAAGTTTAGATACTTTTGTTTAAAACTCAAGATTTCTAATTTATAACACTTATGAAATGGAAAAATTAACTTTATTTCTTTAAGAGCCTGTTTTGAAACAATTTAATTACTTGTTTCTACAACAGGCACACAATGGGTTTTTTTCTCTTATTATGCATGCTCTCCCCACCAAGGCACAGAGTTGACAAGATTCTTTAATAACCAGGATTCCTGGGGAAGATCAGTGCATCTCAGCAGTACCTTCACTTCTCATTGCCCCAGCACCACCACAAAGTCTGTGAAATAGTTCCTGTGTTAGGAACTAAACAGAGATTTGGAGGCTGGCTGCGCTTACAAACTAAGTTTCAGGACAGCAGGGATAGTGCTCACATAGTTGCTCTTCCAGCATTGCAGATAAAACAGTGCTCTCCTGGATGAATTGCTGAACCAGTGGTCTAGTGATTTCAACTCAATCAAAGTCAAATGAAGCTTCTTGCCAGCAACAGGCAAAGTCATGAAGCTATATGTTTTCACAATGTGCTATTCCATTCTGATGAACAATCCATCAACCTCTGTTACAGTCTTTTCCATAATCTCCCCCAAAACCTGATATACTTGGGAGAAATTGAAGAAGAAAAGCTCTACTTTTTATACGATCAAAGCAATATCCCAAAACACTTTCAGCTTGAACCTGTCTCAATTACTGCTGTGGAGTGTTGCATGGAGGGAAGGCTCTAATAAGCTGGGCCAGACCATTTTGGTTTATAAAGGTCAATGCCATCACCTTGAATCCTACCCAAGAGACCACTGGGAATTGCTGTGGTTTGTGGCACATTGTTGTTAAATGTTCCCTGCCTTTGATAAGTGGGATAGCTTGCACTGTTAAATTCCCTCCAGAAATAACTGCAAGTAGAATGCATTGCAGTTGTCTGATGTCAGGGTAACATGGATAAGCAGAAAAGGATGTGTGCCTGAAACAAAAGGTTATGCACGCATGAACAAGCACAGAGGCAAAACCCTCAATTTTCAGCACAAACTCTTTCTCAGGAATTCAGTTTCTCACATACTACAGGTCTCACCTTGATGACTGCAGACCCCTCAAATCCTGTGAGTCTGATGGTAGATAACACCTTTATACTACTGATTATTAATGCAGATACATTTCTAGAGATTCTGTGTCGAGCATGGCGATCTCACGAAAGACTGGTTTATGAATTGGGTCATTTGTTCACATAGAAATAGCTATAATAGGGACATTGAGAGGCACACCTTCTCCACGCTGCAGACACTGTAATCCTATCTCCTAACTAACCTCAGCAGTCTCCCTGTGTTCGTTTGAATGAGTGAAACAGAGTGAAGCTTTGAGCTGACCTCCCCACAGAGACCTTCGAATGGATAAATCTACTGACCTTTGAGCTTTTGCAATATAAAAAAGCAGCAAAGTCACTTCAAAGCAAGTTCCAGCTAGTACTACAAAGAACCACTGGCTTGTCAAAAATACTTTTAGATCAGCAAAGTCTGACATTTCTAGGAAAATCATGTTGGACATGTTTTACTCATGTTTTCACTCAATGTTATGCAGAGCTCCCTGACTCACAATATAGATGCAGTTTTTGATCCCCATCCAGACATGTGACTCCTTGATAATCTCTGCCCTCTGCATCAGAAAAGATATCTATTGACAGCAGCTATAGATTGCAACTATCAACATTCAACAATGTGAGTGGAGGCCTCACCAGACCTTCTGTGAGTCTATTGGTCTCCGTGCCTCCACGGACAGTGGCAACTCCCAGCACCAACACAAAAGCTGTGACAAGAAGCCATCTAGGAAGAGTAAAAATATGGACTTCACATCAAGATGTTGCTGCCCGCTTTATGAAGATGGTGTCCAAATGCACCATGAAGCCAGTTGAATGATGAAGCAGAGTTTTTGCAGAAAAAACCCACCTCAGTTTCACTTGTGCTGGTGCTGGATCTTATAATCCAATCTATTTGCGTCGAAAAAATTTCTGCTTCATTTTACTGTGCCAATATGCTAATAGGTGATTTTCCACCACCTCTCTCCAGTTTTCCCCACAAATCCTTAAACTAAGACTTCACAACTTTGTTGTTCCTTAGGTGGTCACGCTTTGCCATGTGCATAAGATGTTCACACCAGGAATTTTAGTTTCTTCCTCCTGTGACATCATTTGTGACTTATCTATAAAGCAGCATGACAGCTGAACAAAATCAGGGCAAAAGACCTTTAAAAGCCCTTGTGCCCACAGTGAGAGAGAAAAGATCTCCATAATTACCTACCAGGCTCTCCACAGAGAAATCAATGACCACCCACCCTCCTTCAGATTTCTGAGATTTCTGAGTACCAGCTTTTTACGGCACTTATGATTTGGTTGGATCTTATACAGAGAGCAAGGTACCAGGTGACAAATGAATTACATTTATGCTGGTATAACAATGATACCAGAAAAATACTAAGATGGTTATTAAAGTACTATGCTTATCAGGCTGCCACACCATGTGAAAATCTCTAATACTACAGGAATCTCAGGAATTCTCAGTATGAAATCAGCATGGTGAAACAGCTGTTTCTCACGACACTTTGAGTAAGCCTGGGTATTCAGATTGGCTAGGAAGTGAATATATTTTTTTTCACCTAATTATTTCTTGTATTCTTTTATAAGCTTTTTTTCATGAGCTTATATGCACTAAATGAATGACACTGATCTGAACATGACTGTCAAGTGCTAAATGAGATAAATAAAACTTTTTTAATTGCTATAGAAAAAGTCCAGCTGTTCCCTATCTTTAATAACAGTAATATGTGACATTAGGGAAAGCCTTCATAAAGGCTTTTTATTTACATTAAAAAAAGCCTGATACCAAATAATTTAATAAGTATTTCACAAAAAAAAAAAATCCTTATATTTAACATAAATACATACCTTTAGACACTTTTCCCTGCCCATCCCTCTGAGGTGGTGTGAGATTGAGATGTCCATTAAAAATACACCAGACCTTCACACAGAGTGGAACTGACATCCTGGTGCAAGAAGAATGTTAGCTTGGAAAAGTGATGCTGAAAATCCCCACAGCAAATCTATCACTCCAGATGTGGGATTCAAGATTGTTCCCTGGATAGGCAGTAATATCTTCCTGAAACTTGACTATACTTAATGCATTTATGAAGGAAAAAAAATTACCTAAGAAATCAGGGAAAGCAAGCATTAATGCCAATGGGAATAGCCTATTAAATGAGAAAAAAAATTAAAAAGCAGTATAATTCTTAATTAAAAGAGTAGAACAGAGAGCGAAAGAGAAGATGGAGCTAGAGAAGTTGGAGATGCCACTATAAGGGTAAGTAAGGAATCCATCAGGAGTTACAAGGCTGTTGTGCTGGAGAGGCTTTTATTGCCTTGAAAATACCTTAACAAAGGCACATTCATGACAGTACATTAACAGAGGCCCAAAAAAAGCAGAAACAGTAACTTTCCTGAGAGTTAAAGTGAAAATTCAGTGTTCATTTTCTATATTTTTCCTGCACAGTAAATATTAGCTTGGCCAGATATTTTCACGAACACTTTTCATGGATCAGGAATAACACCTTTACTCTCGTGCCCTCCTGCAAAGTAGAGCCTGTGCATTCCTGTACAGATAATGCCTCATGGGGTCAGCATCATTTTCGTTTGCATACTCAGAGTCAAACTGCTCTCTTGCTTCTGTCACAAATGCCTGAGAAAATCAATGGTAAAATGATGTGTCTTATTACCCACTCCCTAAATCACTTAATCATAGGAAGGCACTTTGAAAGGTGTCTCAAGACACATTTTGAATGTCTTTCAGATGTGCTACATAAAAGGTATTTGAAAGAGACTGTCAATGGTGTTTTAGCCATCAAGAAAAAACAGTATTGTAATTCTGTACTATTTACTCTTTAGCACTAGTTGAACAAAGTCAGACTCTCACAGCTTGTCTTACATTGTAAACCAAGCAGCAAACTTCCTATCTATAGGCATGGATGTATCCATACAGGCATGTGGGAAGTGTGTAAATGCTAAACTGAAAATTTACAGTCAATCGAAACCATAGCTGAGAAAACAAAATGCTGAAGAAATAGTGACCAACCTAAGGTTATGAAAAAGTAAATTCAGGGCTAATGCAATTCCTCCTTGAAGAACTCTGGAACCTAAAGTAAGATAAAGACTCATACAAAAAGAGGGAGATAAAGCAAGAAACTGGACAAATAATCAAGTAGTATTTCTGGAAGTTGTTGGTTTGGAGGAGCAGGATGAAGCCGGACGAAAATGTAGAAAGTGCCGGAAACACGAAAAACTTCATATGTTAAGAAGAGAAACAGGAGTATGCCAAGTAGCCTAAACAGAGAGAAGTATGGGATGATGAGGGGATGTTTTTATTTTAATTGAATATTGAAGACCTACAAATAATGGTCGGCTGCATTTCAGGTGGTTCCTAGTGCTGAAGGAGGCAGAGGTGGAGATGGATCACAGTAGTTGTCATCTCTGAGTCCTCAAACTGAAATTTTTCTTGTTTCTGCTTTCCTATTCAGGGAATATTTCTTTCTCCTGTTCCACAGCTTTGTTTTTCAGCATGGTATTTTCCTCAATACTCCAGACCCAAAGCAAAGGGAGCTAAAACATGAAGGCATTGCCTATCTTGCCTGTTGAGAAAATTGATCACCAGGTCTACTATCCCAACGTAATTTCCTTTCCTTGAAGCTCAGATGCCTCACTGGAATTAACCCTTTGCAATATTGTAAGCACTCCAACAGCACTCCAAAAAGCTGATGGAACATATAATATTCATAAAAGTTATAACAGGCATTTCCACATCCCTCACAGAGGGAAACAGGAAGAGTTGAAGGAGAAGGACACTAAGCAGCACGGATAAAAAACACATCATTAGATCATGGGAATGGCAGGAAGGATACAAAAAAAGGTAGCAGATAAAGGTTTATTCTGCCCTCTAATAGCAGTGTGAAGACAGACTAAGGCTGTGCAGTTTCTTTGCATTCGGGCCAAGGATTCACACCTCTCTGCACAGCAGAGGATGGCAGCAGCAAGGGTGTAGGCAGAAGAACTTGCCATTTCTCAAAAATCAGGGTTAGCCTTTGCATTAATTAAGGCATCAGGCTCCACTATCATCCTCCATTTATATTACCATCCTTGGATTTTAGGGTATATTTAAAATCATGCCATTTCAGAATCCTTTATGAATAAATATGAGTGTCAAGACCTGTGTGCATCTCTTATGCACACAAGACAGTAGAGTACATCACGTACTCACAGAATCTTATTAAATTTCTCTGAGACACATAATCCTGTGAACCTCATCTGTAAACACAGGCAGTGGTTGTACTTAATTTCTCTCCTCTATCCTTCACAACCTCCCTTCAACTACCTCCTTCTTAGTCACTAACTGAGAACTGAGCAGGAACTAAGCACCCACATAAGTATGTGAATAGGGTACCTGAACATATGTGTTAGGGAAAGGAGAAAGTCTTGATCAGAGTAAATATAGTGTACTGAATACTCGCCAGTTATGTGAAGGCATCTGAGTATTAAAATTAGTGCAGAAAACTGGAAGCAGGATAAGAGGCCTTATTTGGGTTGAGTGTTTTCTATTTTTAAGAATTTTTAAAAATAATTATTTTAGCAGTGACATCAAAGTGAAATGGTGAAGTATTCAGTTTGAATATTCACCCTTCACAGTCGACCCGTTAACTGTATCACCAATGTGGGACATTTCTGCCCTTGCATGATTCCCAGTGGCATGGTCCAGAGTAACCTCTGCAACCCCACAGATGAACCAGAGATAGTCAGGCAGAGGAGCACTCAGAGTTGGGAAAGAAAATTAAGTTTTTCAATTGCCATGGGTCATGCCTCAATCATCTGTGTTGGTGTTTGTATCGTGTAGGGATGAAAAGTGCCATAAAGGCCATTCATGGAAAAAAGGCTGCAGCAGCCCAGCTCAAAGACCTCAGAAGAGATGTACAATCTAAGGGATCCGGTCTCAAGTCTTTGGTGGGTGGTGAGTGAGAAAACCATCAAAGCAGAGCATCCTGCCCTGGTTAACAGATACTGAGTAAACAGAGGCAAAAAAAAAAAAAAAAAAAATTAGCAGGCTAAACTTGTATTATTATCGGCTCAAACCTGATACACAAGAGGGATTTAGGCCAAGTTTGACTAGGCATTCAGGACATGTTTGAACTTAAAGACATGTATTGTCCTGTCACAACAAGGCACACTATCACTCTTGAATTAAGGTGCATGCTTCAGTCTCCCAGAGAATAGGGAAAGTAACCTCAACCTACCTCTCCGTGGGAGCCACGCTTGAGTTTGCCACATGACTGAGAGTGTTCATTGTAGTTATTTGCAGAACATGAACTTTACTCTTTTCAGGGAGGTGATGATAACTGGAATTATAACAGCACAAAAGCGGATCCTGATATTTTGCAGCTCAGGCTGGTCTTTCTAATTGTTATTGATTAATAATGAATATTGTACTTTTGTATCCAAGAGAGACAGAAGAAAAAGGCTCATATTTTTTTTCTGCAGAGCTGTATGATCTGCTGCCCCACAATATTCAACTCCTCCAGCACATGGTTACAGGGCAAGGAAAACCAAAAGACATTCTTTTTATTAGTTAGCAGTAATGACCTTTTATTTTTGATTATTTGCACATTAACAGAATGGAATGGAGATGTGCTATGTAAGGAAGTTATTCTTTGCTAATTTGAAGCTTTTAAAATACACAGCACACTATCTATTATGTATCATGCATTACGATTACAACAACAGTTTAATTAATCACCAACACCCTGTTTTGTATCAGTCTGCTGCTGAATTCTGGGTAATGGTGTTGTTTACCATTTAGCAAGTAGCAACATTTCACTCTGTTTCACTACATTAAACTGCTCAAATAAAGCAAACGGATACTGGAAAGAGTTGGCCATCTGCCTTTATTTTCTTTTACTTTTGTTAAGGAAAGGGAAAAAAAAATAAACTCCACCACAGCCTATGAAAGGAGAAAGAGCACAGCCATGAAACTGATAGTGACAAAAAACACCCTTTTTTATCAGGTCAAAATCTCATCTAAATGCAGTTCTGATGAATGGTAAAAAGCTTGCTTTGTGGATTTGGAGTGGGTCTCAAGACCAGCAATGAAGTCTAATGATTATTTAATGGTGCCGCACTTGAAGCAGGATTATGTGAGACTCTCTTCCCCGTTAAGAGTTTGATGAATAGGTTTTGTGACAGCCATTTAGGAATAAACAAGAATTCATCAGTCTGCATAAGAAGAAGCCAGTTTATAGATTAAGTTTCTTGAGGTAATTCATGAGGTCAGTCCCATTTAGATGTAGACTATTAGGGCTCAGCTTTTGAGAGCGGCCATACAAGGGAGTTACTCCAAATGGACCTCTCTAATACAAAGCCCCCTTTCAGAGGGAAGCCTGAAATTTTTATGACCCTGCTGCTAGGAAGCACATCAACTTGTCACTGTGAAGATCTGCTGGGGCAAGACCTCATCACTCTATTAAAGAGCTCTGTGACCCTATTGATTTGAAGTATTTAAAGCAGGGGTGAAGTTCAAAGCAATTTCTTTTCTATACTATTACTCAGCCTCTCTGTGTCTTGGCTCTAAAACATCTGCTGTCAGTTCCTCTCTGGTGTCTGACTCTGGAATCTGTCACTGGAGAACAGAGTAGTTTTATTTAGAATAAATTGGATTCCTTTTCAGTTTTCAGCATTTCGTATTGTGATCAATGGTTTACACTCCTTGATGTGCCAGGAGACTTAACTGCCACTGTAGCCTTTCATGTCTCCTCATGACTCAGCCAGGGCCTGCTTCTGAGGCTCTGTAATCAATTCTTTCCATTCTAACAGGTTAGCTGCAACCAGTATTTCTAATTGGCTAATCATTAAAAGTAATAAACTTTTACATTTGGGGAAAAAAAAAAAAAAAAGAGGAAACAAAAAGTCCCAGAATGCCATTTTGGAAACATAATCTTCACAGGATCTTTTATGCTTATTTGCTTGGAGGGGAAAAAGAAAAAAAGACACTGAGTAAACAACTCCATTATTTTTAAATGTCAGCAAGTAAACATCATAGCTGGTTCTTGGAGGGGGTTCTTCAGAACAGTGCAGGCTCCTCTACTTTTCTGCACAAGCTGGAGGCACCAGGGTGCCTTCTCAATGCTTAATAATACATCAGGCTGGGTATATTTATTAAAGTTGTGGTTTCTGACACCAGGAGAGTTATTAAAGGCTGTAAGAGAGGACAAGATAAATATTCAGTTTTATGATGTCAGACAAAACAACTGAGATAAAGGAATGAACAATGGGCTGGAAATGGTAATGAAATGGTTACAAAAATATTTAAGATAATGATGCATAGCAACAGAAAGAAATTAGGTGGGGAAGATAATTATGTACTGGATTACATAGAGCAAACCTATCTGTTATCTTCATCAAGGGAACTAACTTCTGATGGGGTGAAAAATGCACTTTCTCTCAGGAGCTGCTTTGTCAAATAGCTATTATGTTCATATCCTACCTGTAATATTTAGACATATTTTATCACATATTCTAACAAATTGCCTAATATAACTAAGATAAAAGGGACATATTCTACCAGACAGAAATGTAGCCATTGTTTTCAGCTGATTTGTACTGATTTACTTTGCCTACGACTCTACCCCATAATATATGTTTCATCATTTTATTAGTGCTGTCGTTTTACACAAAACTCCTTTTAAAATTGAATGTGTTTCTGGGGGGAATGAATTATGTTTATTGCAAGATGACAACTGCAGGGTTTATTCAGCAGTATCTTTAAGAATCTAGAAGACTGAAGACAGATGTACCTATTGCTTGTCAATCAAAATACATGTCCTTTGCAGCATTGTACTTTCTTTAGTCAGCAAGGAAATCATGTTAGTGCTGTCTAAGGTCAACAGTAAATGCACTAGTAGGATCCCTGACTGAGAATTTTTGATAAAGGCAGAACCAAAGATGAGGAAGGAAGATAATAGTTTGTATTCTGCTTCTCTAAGGGAAGGGGTGATAAACAAAATTCTAAACCATTCCTTCTATTTTTCCTTTTTTTTCAGAAAAAGGGAACTGGGAGGAGTCACTGCAACAGAACATTATAACAAGCTGATATCATCTTGAGTTCATGATGCTGAATATGTTGGTATTTACAGCGCATTCTCCCAGGGCGCATTTCAAAATGAAACTGAAACTTGATGGACCAACTGTACTCCATTAAAAAAATTACAAAAAGCCTTTCTTTTCTCCAGCCTGAAGAAATGGAGAGCTTCAAAACACTGTTTTCTGCCATATAAATCTATATGTTGGAGGTCAGTCCAAACACAGAAAATCAAAGTGTTTTTTTCTCATCTTTTATTTTAGATTATGAATGATGCAAGAATTTATAGAGCATGCAAATTTATTACCGTGTTAATAGGCCCCCCTGTTTATATCTGGCAACATATGTTATATCCAGAATCACTAGGAAGCAGCAGCATTTTTAGGGATGGAGGGGGAGGCAATTAAAGAATTAGGCCTAATTACCATGAAAAATCTCTGGAAGAAACATACAGAAACCTTGTGCAGAAGAAACACAAAGAGAAGGCAGGGAAATATTCTTTATCACGACCAGAGTTGTAAACTGCAACTCTAATCCAGGCATTTGTAACCAAAAAGCAAACACAATCTGAACTCAATAGCTCTTTTCATATAATTCAATGAAAAGAAACAGAGAAAGAATATGTGTCCGTGTAGAAATTTTTTCTCTCTCTTCAGATCTTCATGGGCATTTTGTTTTTAATAGCTGAGCATGTACAGAACCAAATATTCTCTAGACAGCAACTCTGGAGCTTGTTTAACATCAGCTTTAGCCCCAGGATGGTGGCAGAACCATTTGGCAGTCACTGGTAAAGGGACAAGAGAAGAAAATTAGAAATGGCTGCAGTAGAAGTGTTTCACCAAGGAATTTGCCAAAGGGACTCCCTCCCAAGGATCCCAGGCTGCATGACAGCAGTTTGATAGAAAATGTAAAAGATGTCTCATTTAAAGGGTTTCTTGCAGACATGTACAACCAATCTGGTAAAGTGTTTACCTTTTGGTAAACAAAGAAGTCAATTAATTGAAATTTGTGTTTCTCACAAGAGAAAAAACTGTCTTTTGGAAAAAAGTAGATACATGTTCCACTCCTTTCTGCTTCTGGTCTTCAATGATCCAGGTTCACACCTTACCCTGCATCCATCATGTCCTCTCCTGAAAAGAAAGTGAGATATTAGTTGCTATGAGAAGGACAGTAAGAGTGCAAGGACGAGGTAGCCATGTGTTGCAGGAAGCAGAGTAGCATCAGGCTGTAAGACTGAGCACAAATGTTGGGCTTTTAGCATGGGCTGCTGTGACCAGAAAGCAGGCCACTGGAAGATGTTAGCTGTAATGTAAAAAATGTTTGGGGGCAACAAGCCTAAGGTTTTCTAAAAGTATTCAGCAATTCAGTAACTCTTCAAATACAGAAATCACTGTCTAAATTCAACTTTCATAAAGCTGTGTATGACAGTGGGGGTCTGCCAGGGAAGAATATTTCCAGGTGTGGTGAGGTCTGTGTGTCTCCACAGGAAGATCCTGAACCCACCACGATGAAGATAACAGGTATGTCAGCCTCACTTCAGCAAGGACTGCTGTTAGAATGAATTCATGGCCCAGCTTCTTAAATTGTTTTATATCCTAAATATTGATCTCCTTTATCTGTGTGTTGCCATATCTATCTTTGTCTTTAATCATTCTTCCTCTACAGGTGGGTTATCATTTTTCCAATGCATGTGTATTATGAGCTTTGCCACCAACAGAGATAATATCTCCCCATTCTAGGTTGTTCAGTGTGAGTCCTTCCCATGCTGAAGTATTATTAATCATGTTGTCATCACTTAAATAAATAATAATCAGCAACAATTATTTCTATTTTCACAAAGCCACTAAAATAATAAAAAGCAAATCTGATATTAATTATTAATAAATATGCAGGGGACATGTGTTAGGATTAAATTTCTATTTTTCATCTGTATTACAGTGTCATCTAGAGGTGCTGGATAAGAAGAGGGTATCTCTGTTTTAGGTACTGGAGAAATTCTAGTTTAAATGACCTAGCATGCCAAAGAAGAAGGTATGAAGGGGAGAGGAGGAGCTAGAATAAGAAATCAGACCCTCTGCCCCTGTTCAGCTCCCATGGTCATGCAGAAATGTAGCCTGGCAAGAGAAGGACTCGTACAGACCTACCCTACCCTGTTGTTCCTCCTATTCTTCCAAGTCAGCCCCACAGGACCACACAGGACCCAAACTTCTGTCCCCGGCCCAGCCACAAAGCAGCCACACTGCTGACAGCCCTGGGGCATCTCTCCCTCCTACCACATTTACAGTGTGGCCTGGTCTCATCCATTCTGAAAATGTTTCTTTACCTCTCTTGCTCCTTTGCATACCAGGAACCAAGCTATACAGTGGAGAAGACAAATGTCCCCTTAGCCCAGACCAAGTAATTTTCCATCTGGTTTCTTGCAGATGTGATGTTTTTGCAGCTGCCACATGTGTCTGTCTGTACCTGTCTCTACATGTGCTTTTCTCCCTGTCTTTGATAGCAATTTCTAAACCTATTTGCCGCATTCAGCTGCATTTGGCAAAGAGGCTGGGGTTTTAAAAAGTTATATTTCTGTAAGACTTTTGAAGAAGAAACTTCACCCTAACTTTACTCAGAAGGCAGGAGGCAGATGAGATGTACCTTCAGCTCAGGGTTAGCAAGACACATGATTTGCATAGTCTAACATGTTAGGGGCAAACAAATGAGATGGATAAGAAGATTCAGGACACTGGAGTGGTTTAGGAAGAGTGGTAGAGGATTTAGGGGGTGCAAATGTCTAGGCAACCATCTCCTTTGGTCCTGCTACTCAGAGAGTGATTTGCATCATGGAGGGCCGATATGGTTTGTATGTGTTATGTCCAAAGGCAACTGGGTATCTTTCAAGTCACTGTTGCAAAAAGATACAAAAGAAAATAAAGAGGGAATGCAGCCTCTGAACTTCTGAAAGAGCTCCTGCCCTTGTCCACCTGCTGCAGAAGCAGAAGACAATGCAGAACCAATATCTTCAGACTGATCTTTCAGCAGCTGGGAGCAGTGCCTGGGAACAGCAGATGATTTAGCCTTTGGTGATGTCCAAGCTGAGCGTGATGTAGAGGGCAGAGCCCAGGTTCTGCTCTCTTAATGAGAGAGGGAAAAGGTCTGCAGCACAGCCAGTTCCCCTGACATAAGGTGAGAGTTCTCCAAGGTGCTCCTCTGTGATCTGAGCCTGTAGGGCTCATGTAGCAACCTGTGCTGTGATCACTGATGGATCCCGGAACATTTATTTCTCTTTGGCACTGGAGACACTTGAATGGTACAGAAAATGCACAAACAACTCCTTAGAAACCTTGCCCCCTTCTTCCTAAGGCATGGAAATGTCATTGTTTTAGATTTGCCCCATCTGTGCTTTCTGTGGTTTGAAAGCACTGGTGCATCTGTAGAAGGAGAACAAACTGCTGCAGCACTTGGTCTCCCAACAGAAATGAGTCAACATGCCACAAGCATGTACTGAGTTGGACTCTGTGCTCTGTGACCCACAACAGGTTATTTGGCCTAAAAGGTCTGGGTTTCCTGGCTTGAATTTTTGCCACAGAAGTCCCAGGCCAGACTGTACTGCCAGGATTTGCAGGTGGTTTGCACTTCAGAACCGCTTTTTCCAAATATAAGAGGAAGATGGCACAATCCTTTCCCACTTTTGGACAGATGCAGGAATGTTTGCACCATACTCACTGTCTTGCTGAAAAAGAGGCTGGAAATTCACTGGCATGGCAGTTCAGATTAAAATGTTATCACATTTACTGCACAGCATTTCCAGATGCAGTCAGAGGGCATTTTTGTGGGCAACAGACGGTGAAGCCAGAGCCAGTCTGAGGAGGAGAGTAGCAAAGACAAATCCTTGAGATAATTTGGAATAGCATTTGCAGACAAGACAAATGAATGCCCCACAGCTGGACAAGCTGTTATAAGTCCTAACAATGTACCTCACTTTTTTTTTCTCTTCACAGTATTCTTATAAGATGGGAGAATTGAAGGCAAAATAAAGACTTGTCTACGGTCCACAGTAATAGTAATAAAATATAATGTGATAAATTCTGTTCTTAACAAGTACTATTCCATCCTGTGGATTATTCAGCAAAATCTTCACAAATGCAACCCTAATATAAACCTTGAAACTTTGCACTTGTTTACATGATAACATGTAGTACCTCACCTTTTCTGAAGTGTTATGCTTAGTACTACTTGTTTGCACTGAGCATTATCACTACATATGGCTTCACTTCACATAAGCGATAATAAATACTGAATAAATCACAGATAATATTCACTTGTGTGGACAAACTTGTTATTTTAGGAAAACCAGAAAGTGACTAAATTGCCTTTCATTTGATGGGATTTTGTTTTTCGAGCAAGAAGAGAGAAGCTGCCAATTATTGCCAGAGCCAGGCACGTTTTTAGCCTGAGAAAGCTGTGCTTAGCACTCAGTTACACGGCTTGAGATCTTCATTTTGCGGGAGGATAAGTATGAGAGTTTTCAGCGATAACAGGCATGTTGATTTGTTGGTTTAAGCCCCATATCTACATATTTTTATTGGTATTTTCAAATTGATTGCTCTGTTTCTTCCCCTCTTCTATCCTTTCAGCTCCATCCCAATTCATTTGACTCCTGTGCCTAAAGCCACCCCAACACTTCACTGCAGCTATACATTGTACTGCACACTCCCCTTCTACATTGTATTGCATCAGTTTTTAATGGGGGAAATCTTACAAGAAATACCTCCCCTCTACTTTCTTTCCTCTCTTCCTTTGGCAATTGTCCTGGATTGATGCTGAATTGTATCCCCATTCGTCTGTTTAGCTCAGAAATAAGATTTACGCCTTTAAAACTGGGTCTTAGAATGAAGGAGAAGCGGTGGAATGTCTGAGGCAATTGTTTTCAAAACATAAAGATAAGAGTTTTCAGCTTCCTTCACTCACAGCCTGTGTTGTCTGCAGTGTGGACGGCGAGAGAGCTCTCCTTTGCTTTTTGTTAGTTTTTGGCTGGCTGAGGCAGAGAAGTTCTCCGGACTGTGTTTTTTAATTTTTCTTGGAACTGTTTAACCTGCTCTGGACTAAAAACCCAAAAGGGCACCAGGAGCTCCCACCTGTGGCCCACCTGGGCCTGGCCTTTCCCAGCCCCAGAGGGACTGAGGGCAACTGAGCCGAGCTGCAGCCACGGGAGAGAGAGACTCTGGGAATTTGTCAGCTCTGCGGGGCAGCCAGAGGGTTTGTTGGTCAGTGTTGTTCACTTGTGGTGCTGGGGAGTGCTTTGCCTGTTAAATAATTTTTTTCCACTTTCCTCTAAGGAATTTTTTCTTTCTCAAACCAACTGGGGGGAGGGGCCATTCGGATTTGCTGTCTAGGGGGACTCCATCTGGAGGTTTCTTACCAAATTTGCCCTAAACCAGGACAACAATATATGGAGGTTCTTCTTTTACCTAAGTTCTCCTTCAAAGCTTCCACTTAATGAAATAACAGCATCTCCTTATCTGCTCTCCATTACATATGCTATCCATCATATCCTTCATTTTCTTATAGAACGTAAACTTTCCATCTGATGCCTCTTTGGTCTCTTCTATCTTGCATGTTTATGAGATAATAATATTTTTCTCTCTTTTACTAAAGCCACCCACAGTTGCCTCCTTCACCACTACTCCATTTATCCATCTCTAAATTTATTTGATGCACAATGTGCTACTGCTCTTCAGAGAGCCTCTCCTCCATTGTCAAAGTTATTTCTCTTCACTGGCTTATGCCATCTGCTCTTGGTGAACAGCTCCCAGTGAAAATCTTCAACAACATTTTCCAAACAATTCTCACCCTTTTTCTCCCACCTTTGTGAAAGAAAGCTTTTCCAGAATAACATGTCCATGCCCAGAAATTTCCTGAAACCACGTGTTGTTCTTTAGTGCAGCGGCGCCTGAGCTAGTAAAGTCTACTAGCAGAGATAGTGATGATTTATACACGGTGGCCTTAATGATTATTAAATATTTTCTTTCTTAACTTCCTCAGCTCTGTTTATACAATATATTCTTCAGAAGCTCTGTGTTATCTTCTTTTCAAGTTTCAAAGCAGCAGAGGCAAGTGGTGAGTCACACTCAGGCCACCTTTCCTTCTCTTTTTCCTCTAAACTCACTTCTCTTTCTTTGCCTTTCTATTCAGAGCTCCTACCATCTGTGCAAACTATAGGTCTGACTGTTTCTGTGATGCATCCTTGTGAGGAGTCATGATCAAAGAAGGTAAAAGAAAAAAGTTATCACTTCCCCTGTCCCAAGTCCTCCTCACAGCTTTCTGTCTATTCCATGCATAATCCAGTGCTTGGCTCAGCTTTCTTCCAGACACCAATATCTGGGCTATATTTGAGGTTTACAGAGTCCCCCTGTAGAACATCCTTCAGATAGAGCTCTAGCAACTCTAACAAATTTCTAAAGCTGTTGTCCAAATCATGGTAAAGATTTTGATGTTTTCACTGGGCTTGAGAAATATAATACTATATTAATACCATATGAAGTCAAAATGCTTCTGCAATATTATCTTCTCACCCCACTGCTCCAAAAACATCATCTCATTCTCTTCATCTCCCCTCCTGATCTCAAGTAATGCCAGTCTGCACTGTACACTTACAAGGGTCTCAAACAGGATCCTCCAAAACTTTTTTCATGTCAGAGATGGTGAGTTTTTGGGATGCAGAGAAAAGTTAGGGCTACCTCTCTGGTACATTCTCCTTCAAAATCTTGCCCTGCAATGCTTCTACCAAAGAAATCCTTACAATAAGTAGGTCCTGGGTCTAAATTCATGAGTTAAAGACCTTCATTACTGTTTTAAAGGACTTAAATGCAAAATGTGGATCCTTGAAAATATTTTATTAACCCTAGAAGATCCAGGATTACCCAGAAGTTTGAGTTTGCTCCATGAAGCTATTCCACAGGTGTGTGGGAAAGTCTCCCCAGCTGGATATAGACAGATTACACATTATCACAGCAGAGCTGAGTGGGGTGTGCTTTACACCAGAGTCCATTGGGATGCACAGACCTGCAAAGCCTGAACTGCTGTGACTATCAAAAAGATAGACCAGAAGAAGAGATGGGGGTAGTTTATTTTCTTTGAACCAAAAAGCACAGATAATGAACTCAGGATACAGACGACCCAGGATCAGTTTCACTTCACCTATCATAATCTAGGTAAACTAACTTTTCTTCTGTAAGAAATTAAACTTTGTTCATCTAGGATCAAATGAATATTTGGTAGGGTCATGCAGGTGAAATAGTTTTAACAGAAAAATCTAAGGAAGTACCTCTCTGGGTTACCATATGGCTCAACAATTTGGGAAGTGGCTGATGTTCTAAGTCTGGAAAAGGCATACAAATATAGATGCCTAACAATTCAGGTGAGGCTGGAAGTAGAGTGCCTTCCAAGCTAAGTTTTTCACCACATCAGTAAATATGAATTTCATCTGTGAAACCATATATTTCACCTTTATAGTGGTTTTAAAAAAGAATTACTTCAAATTGGAGTCCAGAACAGAAAGGTCAATGGGAGTATATGCTCAGGTATAGAAAGGAGAAATATTTAATCCCATATTATTCTTGTAAGGCTAATAAAAACACAGAGGCCTGAGGTGGAAACCTCCCTGACAAGTCAGGCAGTAAACCTAGATGTACTGTGATTGGCCTTTTTGCTATCTCTCTGAGCTTATCATTCCCAAAGCACCTTCTGCTCTCATAGGTGGTGTTTGCAGCCAAAAGGGCCTTCTGGTGGACCCACAGCTGCTCATAGAATTTCACTATAGTAGATTCAATTCATTGTGTCCTATTTCTGGTACTATACTATTTATAAATGATCTATGAGGCTCTTGAAGGTTCTTGCTGCGTGTAGGGGTTTGTGAGATAGTAATTTTAAATTAATGCTTAACTTGGAGCTGATTTCCCTGTACTCAAGAGCAAGATTTTCATTCTTTCATATCTGGTCTGTTCTAGTTGCAGAGGAAGATGTGGGAAGGGTTTCTGCTTCTTGACTGGATGAGTTTAACTTTTAGCTGTTTCTAGACTACTTTACTCAAACTCTTAGATGAATTAGAAGTTCTTGTGAAAGATATAGTCTTCACTCAAAGTGTGTGTCTTTTTTAGATAAGAGTTTCTTCCACTAAAATCATAGTCAAGAATATCTGCAGAAAAATATATACAGAAGAATTGCAGTGAAGTTATTTTTTTAAAAGTTTCAAAAAATTAATGCTCCTATTATTCTATACACTTAAAAGATAGTTTAATCAGGTTCCTGGTATTGTAACCAGTGTTACACTGCTACAGCAGAAGTAGCAAAAGTGGTGGCAGAGATGGACACAGAAGGAGCACTGGTGACAGCAACAGACAAGCTTTAATGTTTAACACAGACCTTAATATTTAAGTGGCTTTTTACATAGTGAAAAAGTGCATCTTATAGTGTTTTTACATAAACATTTGCAATGTTTATCCAACATCCACTTCTGTAAGGGGCCTAATAATATCAGAGTTTTAAATACTGAACTTTTATTTTTGTGTACCATACCTATTGCTAACACTATATTTAATCAGTGATAAGATGTATTTTTACACTTATTTCACTAGGATTATTTTAACTTCTCTCTCTGCATGCTGGTTCTCTTCTGAGCATCTTTGTTTCTACTGGTACCCTTCAATCCATGTCATGCACGTCCTTTTGAAGCAAGTTGCCCTCATGCACTGCATTTTCTTTGCAATGCAGCACTGCCTTGAATCATGTGAATTGGCTTATTTATACATTAAACCAAGCTGTAAGATGAGCTCTAGAAGAGCATTTAATGCCACTAATAGGCTTTCAGTCCACACAACCAGACTAATCTAGGGCAAAACACCTGAAAGATGTATACAATGGACACAGGCTGAGTGTGATCAATTTCCCTCCACAAGCCCTCCCCTGCTGAGCCACTCTTGTTAGTGAGTGGGAAGAGCCCAAGAGAGAGTCAGATGCCTCAGGGGGGCAGAAACACAAGAGTAACGAGATGAAATGAGATGAAACAAACAGGTGATGTCACACTCAGGCTTATTTGCCCTGAAAACCCTGTGTACTGTTTAAATTAATAGATATCTAATAGTCTTGAATATTGAGGTTCCATGTGTGCCTAGGACCACTGGTGCAGAATAGCTGTGCAAGGACACAGATGTACCCAAACCACTCCCTGCTGATGATGTGCTGGTTAACTCCTCTTAGGCATGCTATGGAAAATAAGCTCAGCCACTTGAAGGGTTTGGCCAATCCTTACAAAATATTTTACAGGTGTGTGTTGATATTTCTCACTAGTCGTTTTGTATGCTCAGCTCTCTGTCCTGGGAAGTCTGAGTTTATTAGACATCCATTATAATTGACACATTGTTGAAGTAGGGGTGAATAGATGCATTAGACAGATGATCTTAATTGGCTTTCATCCAAAAGAATTAAAATAAAAAGACAGCTGAATTTCATTCACATTTTCAATTAGTAAAACTTCCTTTCATTATTATAATGCCTGCTGAAACAGCAGCCACATCAGGGTGACAAATCCCGTTATCATGCTTTCTGCAATTGTCTTCCAAAAAGGCGCCTATTGAAAGCATTGTCTGAGCGTGTGTATAATGCTGACAATCAAGCTCCACTCAGAAAGCTGGGGGAGGGTGTCTGACTGTGATCCATATAGAAATGCATTTCTTTCCCGTGCTGCTGGTTCCTCAGTGCTGTGTTCTTGCGCTGGGGCAATGTGCTCTGACAGGCAATGCGTACTGACAAGATCCATCATTGAGCATTAGTGGAATTCTCATGCTTTCCACCTATTTTTCTTCCCTTTCTTTATTGAGCATGATCCTCTGCAGGTGTTATTTGTTTGTCAGGCTGTTACATAGCAAATGTGGAAATAATTTTTTTTTAGGGAGTAGATAACAGCTGAACTCATATTGCAGACAATGGTTTCACACTGAAGTACTAATCGACGAGAATGTGAAAATAATTCTCTAGGCATTAGAGGAAGAAATAAATGGCATCTTGGGCTGGGGAGCAAACAAAGGGGCATTAGGAGGCTGATTTTTTAAATCCTTTTTGAGTGGCTAACCAACCTAATGCACTTGTAATAGTATTCCAGATTCTTAGCTTAGCCAACTCACCTAACTTAACCAGACAAAATTATATTATTTATTTGTTCCATATGTGACACTGAGGAAAAACACGTGGATAACAAAAAATATCAGTTCATCCTGGGGCTGGTCTTATCCAGTTTTCTTTTGCTGAGTTATATGCCAAGAGCCAAATGCATTGCCTTAGGGTTGTTTTGCTTTTATTTATTTAATTATTTACTTATTGAATAGTTCCAACTTACATAATTTCCTACATCATCTAACTTTTGATGTCCATGTTCTCTTATATCATCCCTGAAATTACACATATGGATCACAACTGTCACATTAGGGTTTGATATTCAGTTTTCCACATACAGAAGCTGGAATCCATTAATTTCAAACATCTTAACAAGACATAGTTGGTCAATGCCAGAAACACGGTTCACAGACTGAAAACTTAGCACTCTGATGCCACAGAATTTCTGAAAATCACACACCTTTCACAGAGGAGGGGCATTTTCAAATTAATGTAATTGACAGTTTTTATTTCTGAAGATTTTTTTGTTCTTTGTCTCATATGCCTGAAGAAGTTCAGCAGAACTGGGCCCTGCCAAGTTGGGAGAGTTCCTCACTCCTGGCCCTACCAGTTTAGTTTTCCACTTTTTCATCTGACTGGCCATCTCTGAAGGATTAATTAACCATTACTTTAATGTTTGTCAGCATTTCTATTAAGTAAAACCAAGACAATTTTGCTCTTGGTTGGGTTTCTGGTAAGGAAGAAAAAGTGTTTATTTTTTAATGATGTACTAGAGCTCCTGAAGCTGCTGTAAAGCATTCTTTATAAAGTGTGAAATGTGAAAAAAAACCCAAAAGAATAAAACAAAACCTAAAACTAAAGCCACTAAGGAATAATGATGAAAACAGAGGAAAGCAAATCATTTCTCATCCTTCCTACTAGAGATGCATTTTATAGCTAATGCATTTAATGAGTCAACATTGACTTATATTGCCTGAAAGCTCACTGAATTATTGAGTATCTGTGGTATGGATTATATGGAAAAAATAGTTTGAAATGGCTTTTTCCTCTGTGAAAATTTAATTTTATTTATATTCAGCTGCAGTTATTTTCTGAGGTTGTTATTAGATGAGTTCATCTTTCCTGTATATTTTAAAGAGCTAATGCAATTTAGTAAAAAATAGACTTTTTGCAGAAGCTTTAGAAGCTCTGTGGTTTGAAAAACACCTGAGGAAAGCTTAACTGAAAGAAGGACAAAAGAATAAATCAACAACAACAGCATTTCTCTGAGACATATGTCTACTAATTTAGCCCGAATAAAGCGTCTGTCATATACTGGGCTTTTTTTCAGATGGATAAATATTGACTTGGTTTGATTTTTTTTGTGTGTCCTCTAAATAAATAATAACAATCTGAATATTTAATTTTTTCCCTTGGGTAATAGGAGGGCATGCTGCTGGTGAAGAGAGATGAAGAGAGAACTGCTCCAGGCAAAGGTATAGTGCATCCTTCACTGTGGACCTGTTTATTGCATTTTCAACTTCCAGTCTTGGTAGATTGATTTGGCAGGGATAAGATAGGAGGCAGAAAGGAAAGCTGTCTTGTTAACCATTTCCCATATGATGATTTAACATTGACTTGGCACTATTCTTTAGTGCCCTGCAAGCAGTCAGTTTTCCAAAAGAAATGGTATCTGCAGCTCATATGCAGAGCTTTTCAATAACTCTGCTTTGCAGATATTTCTCTGAAAACCTGGCCATGGGTGACACTCCAGCGGGAGTCATATTAGCAATATCATGCTTGTCAAACACAGCTTTGAGAAATATTTTTTATAGGGCTGTCTGGTAAACAAACCCACTTTGTGAAAAACTTACAAGTTTCAGAACGTGATTGCGGTCACATCAGAATGAAAATGTGAGCTGTCAAACTTTTTGGGTCTTTGAGAAGGGAAATAAATATCTTGGAGACTAGCCAAGATTGCCAGGATGTGCTCCCAGGATGCATGGAAATGCCAGAATTCAGTCTGTGTTTCTTCTGAGTCTGCAAAACACTCTTGATTCAGCAAAAAAAAAGAAACATTTTGTCGTGAAAAAACATTGAATTAGTGGTTTTTCTACCACCCTCAGTGATTAGCCACCTAGATGTTTATCCATCCTCTGTACCACGTGCTATGGTTCTCCATGGGTCCTGCCTGGCTAGTTAAAACTTTCATCTTTGTTACTGCTAATCCATCTGGTGCTTCTTAAGTGAACAAGAGTTATTAAACAACATGATTTGTCACAACAGTGAAATACTTCACCTTTCTTTAACCATGCTGTCTTTCAGGGCTGTGGGTCCCAAGCTGCACGTGCCTCACTGTGGGCAAAGCAGAAGATTCTGGTTCTTGAGTGCAGCCCCCAAAAATCATAACACATATGTTAATACAACTCAGANGCCAGGATGTGCTCCCAGGATGCATGGAAATGCCAGAATTCAGTCTGTGTTTCTTCTGAGTCTGCAAAACACTCTTGATTCAGCAAAAAAAAAGAAACATTTATTCGTGAAAAAACATTGAATCAGTGGTTTTTCTACCATCCTCAGTGATTAGCCACCTAGCTGTTTATCCATCCTGTAACCTCTGTACCACGTGCTATGGTTCTCCATGGGTCCTGCCTGGCTAGTTAAAACTTTCATCTTTGTTACTGCTAATCCATCTGGTGCTTCTTAAGTGAACAAGAGTTATTAAACAACATGATTTGTCACAACAGTGAAATACTTCACCTTTCTTTAACCATGCTGTCTTTCAGGGCTGTGTGTCCCAAGCTGCACGTGCCTCACTGTGGGCAAAGCAGAAGATTCTGGTTCTTGAGTGCAGCCCCCAAAAATCATAACACATATGTTAATATAACTCTCTACAGAAAGACTTGGTTTCACTGGACCATAGCTTAAATTAATGAACTTTGGAGCAAAAAATCTCTATGCATCTGATTATTTGTTCTCCATCTTTCAAACCACGTTCTTGTCCTCTGCAAACAGATTCTGAAAAGAAATAGTAATTTATTTAGTTTTCATATTCTTAAGTCAGAAGCTGCTCTCAGCCATCGAACTAGTCCGGTGCACTTTGCAGAATAAAGGCCTTATGTCATAAATTCTTCTCTAAAACATCTTTCCATTTGGGCAGTGATTACATATTGTAGAGATAGTTCCCATTCTGAGAGTATGACACAGTGAAGCCTTAATTCCTCTGGTCATTACCACAGTGCAAATAACCAACCAGCAGCAGCGAACACCCAGAGTTGCTGCTGGCATAATGGCAAATTCATAGGAAGTGATGACAGAAAGGGCACAGTCACAGCATAAGGGAAATATTAAAAAACCCAAACTTTCATTAGCAGGAATTAATTTGCACAGTCTTGCCAGGCCTACTGCACATGCTTAGGAATTGTGTAAATAAATATCGCTGTCCTTCTGCTGTAGCTGTGAAGCTCGGTATAATTTAGGGATGAGCCTGTGGCTATGGGAAGCACTGGGAAGAGATCCCATGTGCTCTGCTCCCCAGCCTGTGCTCTCAGCACCACAGCATGCTGCCTCCCAATAAAGCACAAAAGGAGACTGTCAGACAGCCTGGCATGGCAGGATATAAAGGGGGATATCCGAGCTCAAGGCACAGTGATCAGCCAGCATATATGATAGGACAAACCTCCAGAAACGAAGAAAAATGCATACCAGGCAGGTGGCTGTATCTTATGTGCCACACTCAGCATCACAGAATTGTAGGATGGTTTGGTAGGCAGACCTTAGAGGTCATTTAGACTCCAACCCCCCTGCCATGAGCAGGGACAGCCTCCAGTAGAACAGGTCAAAGCCCCATCCAACCTAGTCTTGCACACTTTAAAATACCTTCTCTGAGGAAGGGTTAAAACTTCATCCTTCAACAAAATGCTCTCTTCATAGGCAAAAAGAGCTTGTGCATAAGCCTGTGAGGGGAACACACAGTGCACTTTATTTCCACATTATTATTATTATTATTATTTCCACAACAATTCTTTCCCATGAAGATGCAGGCATATCCTAAGTCCCAGGCTCTCTGCACCTTTTGGAGAGGTGGTCAGACTAAAGGCTCAAGCAAGGCCACCATCTGTGCAGAAGCCCCTCAAGGGCTAATGGAACCTTTGGTCTGGAGACTTCAATGTGGTAAAGCACCTAAAATGTTTCACAGATAAAGGTCTAGACTAGAAATGGAAAGCCTCTCTCCAAAGGAATATTGTACTTCTGGGACAATGTTTGCTGGTTTAGCTGGTTTTCTTTGCTTTAGATTGTGACTGCTCATAATAATGTCTTACCTTACTCTCCACGTGGCTGAACTTCAAATGGAGAGTGGCATTATATACATGACACTATAAAGATGCTCCTATACCAAAACCACATGCTGAACGGAGGCTCTGAGTTATTCTGAGGTCTCCTAAAATTTCAATTTGAACAAAATCTGACCTATAATTTTACATTATATTTTTACAGTAGTGGTGGTTTAGGAGAAATACAGTTAAAATACTTTCATACAGATAATCCTCATTTAAGAATTTATCTAATTTTTTAAAATTGAAACACTGCTTCACACACGAGTAGAGCAGTCTTGTTGAATATGATTTTACCTCCTTGGAACTCACTTTTGGGCTGCCAAAGTTGTGTTGCTTACTTTTCTCCTTTCCATGAACCAGCATAAAAATCTTGGTGGAAGAGCAAACTTTGCTGCTCTAAGCCAGCCCTTGATGTTCCCAAAGAGCATCAGCTGGGCAACAGCCTCACACTGACCCACCATGCTGAAGCACCAATTTGAGAGTGAGGAATTATAAATACAAATCCATCCGGATCACTGAAAGTGTCAGAATATCTCTTGCTTTTAAGACTATCCTGGATTGTAATTTAAGGCAGGCAATAATTTCTAAATTCTGTGTAAATATATATTTGATTTTCTAAAATCTTCAAGTCACTTTTAAATTTTTTTTTTATAGTTCCCGCTCATCTCAATTTGTTAGTATACATCATTTCTTTCAAGAATAATACACCAAAGCAATTGCAGTGCTTCAGAAACACACAAAGGGATGGTCTTTGATATAGCAGAAAATATGAGTGTTAATTCAGTGCAAACCACACTGCCCAAAAACTCATTCTGTCTGGGACAGATAAAAATCCACATTTCAAGCATAAATGACAACAGGCAGCCCCTTTTATAACCACACAATAAGGGATTTATAATATTACCACTGAAAATAGTAGTTGTTATTAACAGGCACTGTGGTCCAACATCTGGCAAGACTCTTTAAGGCCTTGCTACTCTCCTAAGATGGTTGCAGTGGTGCCAGTTCATGAAGACAGCAGGAATGACAAGTTATTAGTCAGAAGGGGATCCGGTTGATTCTTCATATTAATTGATGTATTAAGTGCTGGAGTCATACTGAGCAAAGATAGGTTGCATGGCTGCTTTTGCCTTGGTTTTGTTGTCATCAGGATTAATTTCAGCTAATGTTAAACCCTCTGCATTTCCCCTGGTTTCCTTATAGACAGTTGATAATTTACTAAAGTATATTTGGTTGTGATATTCTTTTCTGAAGAGCACAGTGATGCTCTTTTATTAGCATAACCACTCAAACTGTGTCCACGGTCTAAAAGCAATTTATACAAATCATATTCACTTGAGAATTTTATTCTGAAATTAAGGCTTTAAGAGTTTTGATTAATTCACTAATTTCAAGATTTCTGTTTTAGATACTTGAACAGTATGCATCAGCCCTTTGTCATCCATGGTATATAGAGCATGTGATACTCATCTCAAAACTTAAATTAATCCACAGTTTAATCTAACAGCAAGCAGGAGCAATGGTGATGGAAATTACCTGAGGTCCCACAACATTTAAAGATGATTCATAGTCTAGGATCCCATGAAGGTGCTGTGAAACTTTGCAGTCATCAAGTTCAGCCCTTATACAAGAAATAACCAAGTACACTAGAAATTTACTTTGATCAGACAAACATTAACTTTACTGTGCACAGAACAGTACACTGCATCTAAAAATGTCACATCCTTCTGTTTCATACTCTCCCTTGACCAGGGCCAGTCAGCCAAAACTTGGTGGAAGCTGTTTGGTATCCCTCTGTGCCTCCTGTTTCTCCCCTTGTCAGAGGCAGGTGTCCTTTTGAACTCAGCTTCTCAAGTTCAGGAAATGTGATGTGAAATGCTGAGGTGTATCACAACCTGACTGAGGTTTATTACTTGCAACTATCCTAATGGCTGGGAGCATTCCTCACATGGATACTGATCTGCAGCACAGAGAATGCAGAGAAAGGTCTACTAGGTCAATAATGACCCAGCTATAGCATAAAGCCCTCCTGACTGGAAGAGAATTGTATGGGAGAAACCTCTCAGACACTACAGATGATCTGGAAGGCGTTTCTGATATGAGGGAGGATATGATATGGATGCCAGCCACGTAACATTCATGGCTGACGTGCTGTTAAAGGTGAGATTGTGGCCAACAGATCAGACAGAACTGTGATCCCTCCTTCAGCTTTTCCACTACAGGTTTCCCAGGTGTGCATCTCAGGGTTTGTGTTTTGCCTGTCAGAGCACCTCCCCGTTTGTCACATGGATGGAAAAGGGCCAGGGGTAGAGCTAAACCTCTGCCTCTACAATCTGTGCTTTCAAGAGATACATTTGGAATAACACAAAGACCTCCAAAAGCACCCAAGGACTGGGGAAATAAAAGCTGTACAGCAGTAGTCATAAAAGACAGCATATGTGGTTTAACTGAACTTGTCTGGAGTCCAATTAAGCAATAAGACACGATAGGGTGTGTCGGATTACTGGGCCATTAATGCAAGTCTCAGGGGCACTGTGAGGCACACGGCCAAAGTGCAAAGTGCATTAACGGCCTGGTAATACATGCTTTGTCATGTCCCATTGTTTTCAGAGGATAATGATTGTCTTTTAAAAGGGAAGAACAAGAAAAGGTCCCTGATAAATGTGGGATCCAAGATCAAATTTTCATGTGATAGTTAAGCAGAATGGAAGACATAGGTTTGGAGATGTGGGATGGAAGTCTGTTGGCTGCCTGGAGCTTCTTGTTACACTTCAGACATGTCTCTGATGGCCATGTAGGGATCATTTTCCTAACTTCTGGCTGAGTTCACCTGGCTTTTGGGTGAAAAAGCCCCCATTTTAGGTGGGAAATCCAAGGCAAGGTATAAAGCTGAAAATACGTGAAAAATACGTGAAAGACCATTTTTAAAAAAGNCAAGGCAAGGTATAAAGCTGAAAAGTTTATAGTACTGAAAAATATAGGTGGAAATACGTGAAAGACCATTTTAAAAAAATAAAGTTTCTTAATTTACCACATCCAGATAACATAGTAGTATGTGTTTTTGATTTTTTGGCCAAGAAAATCAAAGTATTTGTCATTTTTTTGTATACAACACTGTAAAATTGATGAGGACTCCTGGAAACCTCATCTTAGAGCAATAGTGGAATAATCTGGTTAGAGTGACATCAAAACTCAGGCAAACTAATGGACCAGCAAATGAGGGGTTCAATCAATACAGATTTAAATGATGATAATAAATAATTATGTCAATCAATATGGTTTCATGGAAAATACATCTTGTCAAATTTATTTAATCATATCTTTTATGAAATTAGTATATACCTTGGTAAAAGTCCCTGCAATAACTTAATATATTTAGATTGAATCACTTCACCTTAGTACCCCAAGAATATCCTGATTAAAAATTAGCATCATACAACATCAATATTTCAAATATGAAATTGATTCAAAACTGACCATATGATAGCATTCAGAAAAACTCCATAAATGGGCTTTCCTCTCCAATCTAGAGGGCCTGCAGTGGCATCCCAAAGATGGTGAGTGTGATGGTGTAATTCAATATTTTTATAAGTAAGCTGGGGGAAATAATGGAAATTTTTAGACAGGTAAATAAATACTGCTGAGGAGAATTAATAAACAAACAACAGAATAAAACAATATAGAGCCCTTAGTTAAAGTGAAATAAATCGAATGTCATGTACTTTCATAAAGACTGAGACGTCTGAAACTTCCAGAGAATGCCTCGAATGCCTGCACTCAATCTTCCAGGTATGCACAGAAATGTCTAAACTAAGTGCCAAGTGAAGAGAAAAAATAGAGAAATATCTAAGGCCCTAAGGCAGTATAATTTATTTACTTGTACCTAGAGCCTATGACAAACATGGACTTCCTTCCTGGCTGCCCACTAAAAGTAGTTTCCTAAATTGTGCAAGCATGTCCAATGATACCTACAAACAAGAGTAGGTACTTGCAGTTCCTGATACTCTGGAATGTGCACATTTCTGCAGAAAAACACCTATTTTTCACATACTGACTTCGTATTATATTTTCACAACTGTTGTGGGCTGGTTTTGAATCATATTGTTAAATTCAGGTTTGGGGTTTTTTCAGTACTGACAAAGCAGATATAGCAGGTACTTTGGTGCTGAGGGCAAAAGGCTAAAATGCAACCAAAGCAAGGTCACTTCTTCCACTGCAAAGCCTTGACACTCTGCTTTATTCTGTAAAAACCATGAATGGGTGCCTTGTATAATAAATCATCAGGTGACAGGTTTTGAGTGAAGTCCTACATCCGTGTTGTGACATTGTTTTGGCTGGGCTATCAAAGTCACATCTAAATCTGGAGAGGTGGTGGGATTTGGAATGACATGCTCAGCAGTCACAAAACAATTTAATATTGACTCTTCATTATTTCCAGCCTCATGGAAAAAATAAAGATGTCCTTTCAAAAGATGTCTGAATTAAATATCCAGTGTCTTCCTGCCCTAATCTAATCAATGTCAACACATTTTTGATTAAAGATTGTGTCTGTGCATCACCCATTATGACCTGCAGGTACAGAGGAATCAGACAAGTGGCCTGTCAAATCCCAGTATTCTGCTACACTAGGACCAGATGGAAGGTGGGCAGTGGCTCTCCCACATTCCAGAATCTGATTCCAGAATCTGATGCCAGCTGACTTTACCCCAGGCAGGACATGTGATTCTTCAAAGGCCCTTTGATTTGGCATTGTTTTTGGTTTATGATGAGAGCAACAGGTAGGTTCTGATTTCAAGCATAGATGGGTTTATCTTAGATTACTGACATCTAGCTGTAAGGAAACCAATAAAAAGAAATAAATCTTACAGTCACATTTAGAGAAACATTCTCACAAGATATATCTTTCTTTAGTTTTGGCTGTTAAAGCACTTCATCAGCAGCTCCCTTCTCCATTCCCAAAAAGCCTTGGTTACTCTGGATTACCACCTTCTAAGGTCCAGTTACTGTCTCTCATTTTCACTGCAAGGTTTCACTCTCTGCAAATGAAATCTGGAGAGCAGATTATGACTGAGAAGTGAGCATCATTAAGGAGAGAAATACTAAAAATCACCCCGTACAAATTAGAAATTCTGACATAAATTACTGGAATAATTTTAGGCATGGAAAATGAAAGATAACATGTACATGGGAAATGGAAATTACTTTTACCTGTAAACAGAGGGACTGTGAAAAAAAAGATGGACTGGAGTATAACAGAGCAGAGGTCTTTCCCAGCTGTGCTTAACCAGCCATAATGTGTCTGCACAGTGCTGAACACAAATGGACCAGCTTTCTACCAGCACTGGTTCAGGTCTCTGCTTCTGGCTTTGGTTTTCCCACCTGGAAAAACCCAAAGACTGTCTTCAAAGACCTCAACATTATTTTGACAATTTGTCACTGAAATAGGAGTTTGCCTTTTTTACTTTCTCAAGGAATAAAACAGATGGAAGAACAGAAGAGAAATATCAATACTTCATCATGTACTTACAGTATTAAATGGGTATATTCATCTGTATATAAATAGACACACGTGCACATAAAAACACAGGCAACCTTACCATGAGAATAACTGCCTGAGCCTGCAGCATACACCCACAGCCACATGTGCGTGTGAACATGCACACATTATATAACTTTGGTTATGTAGTTGAAATCACTACATGAAAATATTCAATTCAGAACTGTTTCCATGGGAATATCGGGGCTTGCACATCATTGTGAAGAAACATCTGTCCTGATTTGGGATTTCACCAATGTACCTTAGCTTTACTTGCTTAATGTTGGTTGAGATTTTACAGTCAAAAGCCCTCAGGCAAATTGAACTAGCCATGTACACCCTCAGGGAAATGAGACTTTAGTTACATGCCTGATACCAATTGATGCCAACCTGAAGAACTTTATGATATTAATGAATTTCTATAATTAAAGAACTGTTAATTAAAGTGAGTCAACCAGTCTATTGGAAATCTCATACTATTTTTTGAACCTGAATTTCTAATGTAATTGTATTTCAAGATGACTGAGAATCACTTAGCAATTACTTAGTACATTTTGCAAGAACTGGGCAGAGTTCTAGACATCCTGTTCATTGATTTTGACAGTAGAATAGCACTTCAAATCCCAAACAGAGTTGAGAAATTTCTCTCTTAAAAACTCAGCTAAGCTTTTAGCTTAAGTCCATATCCTAAAATCTGCACATGATAATACATTTGCAGGATAAGGAGTATTTGTACTGCATGCATTTTCCTTCAGTTCCAGTTTTGAAGGGTTTTCTAAACGCAGATACTGTTTTAAATATCTCCTCAGGAAATAAGATATCCATTATCTTATAACACAATCCCATTAAGGACAAGTGAGTGCTATGAACGCGTGAGCGGCTTGCATAAATTGCCGAGATGCACTGCCAGCTCCATCCCATGCTCATGGCATCAAAGGCCAGTGATAAGGGCCATCAGCAGCACTGCCAGTTCTTACTGTGAGCTCTGCACTTTTATGCTGTACCAAGAGCTCCCACTTGCTGGAATCAGGTGATTTTTTTAATGTTACAAGCTCTGATTCTAACTAAAAGAGTATTTCTAGCCCATATGACAGTAAAAAGCCCGAAAAGAGCTCCCAAGAGCAGCTTCAAAGTCGTCAAAAACCTGAAATAAAATAGGGAAGCCCCATTCAAATTAAGTTCCTGATGTACAAAGGATAGCACTGGCTAGTACAGTTCACTTGCCTAAAGCCACAGGCTAAGAAACGTTAGACTCTGCTGCAGCTTAGCAAAGGGCAGATCAGCAGTCTGAGTACAAAGCTAAATAAACTAGTATTCCTACTAGTTTACTGCTCTTAAGTGAAAATGTTTTATGTTGTTTTGTTTTTTTCGTTAGGCAGAGGAATCTTGCCTGGTATTTTCTGCTTTTTAAATATCATCTTAAAATGTAGAACCACATCTGGCACCAAGTTATTACACACATTATAGGCAGGTGCCAGCCTGCCTTATCACTCTGCAGCTAAATGTGGACCTCTTGGGGATTTTTCTGTACTGCTTGATTCACTGGACACATCTGAGATACTCTGACACCAGCAGAAATAATTACCCACTGTTCTCCCAGGCCTGCTCAGGTGATCTCAGAGATCTTTACCTGGACTCAGAGAAAGGTCTGTACTTTTTCAAGCTGAAGTCAGCTACAAAGAGGGGCTTGGCAAAGGAACAGAAGGTGCATATAAGTTTGGAAGTGCAATTTTGAGCTGCACTTTAAGCTTTCAGAATAATGTATGAAGAGGAATCTCCTCTGCCCATCTCTAATGATAATCAAGATAATGAATTCTGCAATAGCTGCAATTTTAAGACTTAGTTAAGCAATTCTCAAGTAACCTACATGAATTTAACACACAAAAATAATTAAACATGCTATGGAACAGATGCTGCACAAACAACGGCAATCAAATGATTCACACTTAGCAGACCTTACCTAGCAGTTAGTTTACAGCATCTCTGTGTCTGGAAGAGAAAGGCAGACATAATGTACATAATTTCAAACACAGCACACCTGATCACATCATTGAGGAAAAATCAATAAGTTTATTCCATTTTCATTTTGTTTGAGCCTTTCATTCATGATAGGTTTTACTTTTATATATGTATATACCAAAACACATTCTCAAAATTATTATTTTGTATTGTATCTCAGCAACACACTGGTAAAAAAAAATTCCAAATGCAGACAATTCAGAGTCAGGTTTTAATATGGCTTAGGTGCACTTGCATGTGGAAAAGATGTAACCATGTGCCCATCGAAAGCTCTCATGATTATTCATTCAGACTCATCAACTGTAAGCCAAAAGAGCAATCTGGTGATTTTATATATATATTCATGTAGACTCTTCATGGATCATGTAGCAGATATTCAGATATTGTAAAAATTGTTCATATGCTTGTGCATTGCAGACATTGACTTGCTACCAAGGCATGTCATCAAGGTATGTTCATTTTATGCACTGGTTACCTTTCAGGTACTGCAGTGATAGTAAATAAACATTTAAAATAATAATTAGACAAAATCTGAGGTATTGAACCCATTTTCTACCTTGCCTAAGTAAGGGGTATGAGCTAAAAAGAAGCCAATAAGCTGCCCTAATAATTAGGGGGAACTGTAAATAAAAGAAACAGAAAGCGCAGAGAACAAAAAAAGGGAGCTGATTTACATGAAACTTTGAGATTGACTTAATGTGCACAGCTCCTGAGGAAGTTTCAGGGCAAAATTCAGCAGTGACACAAGTGATGGTGTAAGTTAGATATGTGTCAATCACAAAAAGAGTGTCACCCGGGAGAACTGGCAACATACTTGAGTAGCACTTTCATGGGGTGATTTGATGATGGATGGTTGTGTGATCTAAACTGTAATTTATGCACTGTGGCAACTGAAGTGGAGGTTGGCAGCACAGAGAGTAGATGACAAGGGTGAAAAAATAAAACAGGCTTTCACCTTTAGTCACAATATCTCCATCCTTCCAAAAAAACACACTGGGGATATTGCAGCCTGCATTCACCAGGGCTGAACACAACCATCACTGAGTCATTCACAGGTGCAAATGACAAGTATTTTGCAGGTGCACTAAATGATCTTTGACATTTACTTCCTTTTTCTGATTGATTTTACCTGAATTGGCTCAACTGCATTTTAAGGGGGGGGGGGGGGGGAATCTACATTTGAAATTCAACAATTTAATTAAATGTTATTATTCTCTCCTGTCCCATGTTTTGACTTCTCGACTGACACTGCGCTTGACTGACTACCTGTCCACCACTTGAGGTCATCTCTTGAGGACATATTAAAGATCATAACAACACAGACAGCAGCAGTTCTTTTGTTCTGCAAGGCTCTTACTGTGAGAGGAATGGCTCTGACACAGCCTTATGCCAACCTGTTTTAGTTGACACAGGAAGAGATGTATAAGCCAGATCTGTCAGAGTTGAAGAGACAGAGAGCCACCAGTCATTCTCACCATTAGTGATCCCTTGTAGAATTGCCAAAATTCTCCAGTAAAGCTGCTTTTTGGGCAGAAAATTGATTTTTTCACAGAAATCAATATTTTTGTTAAAGGCAGATCTGGAGTTTTTTTGCCCCTGGTTATTTGAAGTTTTCATTGAAACACTATGTACTTCAATTTCCAAGTGGTTTTGTTGCTTTTTTTTCTTTTCTTTTCTTTTCTTTCTTTTCTTTTCTTTTTTCTTTTTTTTTTTTAAATCTTAGGAACAATATAAATCAGAATCAAAGCAGTTTTTATACAGAAATGCTGCTGTGATACCTGATTCCTGGTCAGACACATTTCATGACCTTATTGACCTGCTTGGACAGGCTTCCCTAACAAGATCAGGCTTTCCATGATGCACTGCAGTCAGAGCCATCCCCAGGCAGTTCTGCCCTGGCTCAAGACAAAGAGAAGCTATGGTGCATCTTGTGGCCTGCTCAGAAAGTCAAGACCTCAAAATAGATGAAGGACTGAGTTATAAACATAGCACAGGACACTGGGATCTTTCTGAGGTTTGAAATTGCATCATTAAGCTTTCTGCTGAAGAATTTTCCTCAGCAAAAGCCTCTCCATTTTTTAACCAGCCCCAAGCCTTCGTTTTTGACACTGGTTTTCCTGCATTTTCTCCTCTGTGGTCCTCACTCAGAAACTGGAAACCTGAGCAGGCATTTGAGAGGATGGAACAATTGTGACAGGGGACAGAGGATTTGTCTTTTGTTTTCTGTGGGCAAGAACAAAAGGCACAGCATTTTCAGCTTCACACTATGTGTTTCAGCTGACTGTACATGATAGGTGTGCTAATGTTTTGGGTTTTCATCATTTTAGTGCTGCGGTTTTAATTTCCAGGAAAGGGTGCCCAGGCTATCAGACTGAAGCTTTTTTGTGTTGTATTTAAATCCATAATAAATAACATTTAAACATTAATGTTGCTGCTAAATTGAGCCATAACTTAGAAAAGCTGTTCCTTAAATCAGTCTTTTGCAATGCACAAGTGTACAAGAAACAGTTTGCTCTCACTACCACTCCTGTAAATTCTGATAAATCATTTAATGAACACACAAAATGTGTGATAAGAAAATAAAGAGTAAAATTTAGCAAAATTAGTCAGGAGCTATCTGACAGCATTGCAGTGATGGAGAGATTTCAACACATTTAAAGTGGTTTTTTTTTAATTTTGAAGAGCATTTTTAAAAACATTTTTAGTGCCATAATGACATGCAATTTTCCTTATATATATAAATATTTCCTTATATATAAAAATTTGGTTTTATTAAAATTGGATATGCACACATATAAACTCTCTTTTATCTGAAGATGGGAGATAGTCAGCATATTCTATGGTCTGTTTACAGAGAACTAATCAGCAGCAACATCCAAGGTGAAGGTGGTTGATTATTAAGTGCCATCCAGTAAAAGCTTCAGGATAATGAGCAAAGGCCTTAGCTACCCTCACTGACTTTGGGTAACCAAGTGACAGCCCAAAAGCAATGCTGCATGAACCTGCCAGACCAGAGACACTCACCATGTCCAGACAGAAGATCCTGCTCTTTTCGTCTGGAGTATTTAATATGCAAAATTCCTTCGAACCTTCATTCTGAATTTTCATCTATGACATACGTTCAGCAAATAGAAAAAATTAAAAAGTAATGAGGAGAGTTCCCAACTGCTTTGAGAAGATTCCACATATGTGCTAATTAGCGATTCTGTCTGAAAATATTCCCTGAAAGCTGTATGGGTAGTGCAGCCTGGGATAAATAATGCAAATGCCCCATGGCACTGTCACAAACACCACAATCAGTGCTGTTTGCGATTTCAGTGAGACTCTTCAAGTTCTGCACCTGAGACTAAAATATTAATGAAGTAAAACTGTAGTAAACAAACCTCCAGTCCCAGCTCCCCACCCACAGTCGACACACACGGTCACACACCCTTCACCCGCTGGCTTTCTGGCACAGGATAAAAAGTATTTTAGGAAGATGAGCGTTGACTGGTGTGTCTCCTTTGTACATAACTCTGCTTCTTCCCCTAGTTGCTACACCAAGCATCTCTCCATCACTGGACTAGTGTCTACACGTATCTTTGATGCCAGAAATGGGAGCACATTGGTATTAATACTGGCAACCTGGACTCACCCACCAGCATGGATGGAGGGAAAACCTAACAAACCAGTGGGTTTCCCCCATTCCCTCACAACACAGCTGCATCACTCTGCTGAACAACCAGAGCTACCAGAAAGTTTCTATTGCAGGCAGCAGGCAAAACCCAGACACACAAACTGTAAGGTCTGCTCTGCCTTGAGAACTGAGCTGGGGAGTAATGCAATGCCACAGGGGGTCCAAAGCCCAGCTCTGAGTGTCCAAAATTCCATGGCACAGGTTAAGGCCGCCCAAAAAGGCCATCTTGCAACAGGAAAGGACATGCCAAGGTACAGCTCCCCAGTCGTGTGAAGGACAGTACAAATACAAAGATACATCTGTCATGCTCTCCCCTTGGATAAGCAAATTTTCAGGTCTGAGTTATGCCTTAAAATAGACTCATTTACTACAAAGTGCAAGCCCATCCTGGAAGGTGGTACTGGTCTCTAGAAAGACTAATTCTGCTGACTTTCAATGCATATAAAAAAAAAGCCAAAAAGGTGCCATGCAGTATTATCTAGCTATCTAACTGCATAGTGGGCTGTCAGTGACTTCTGAAGGAGGTTAAGTCTTTAATCTACTTAGATGCTTTGGAAAATATCTCAGCTAAGCACCTAAGCCACTTCTGAAATAGGAGCTAAGGTTTCAAAGCTTCAGAGAGGTTTTAAGAACTTCATGTGGCACTATTCTGGCCACACAGGTGCATCTCTAGAGTTAAATTTTGCTTTCCTATAAATTCAGATCCTGTGTTAACTGCATTGCAGCTATTTCAGGTGCATAGCCAGAGTGAAATGCAGAGAAGATTTCAACCCCTATTGACTCTTCACAAACTGTGGTCCAAGTTACAAATACCCATTAACCACTCCACTCATATTTTAGTATATGGTTTCATACTGCAAATCATTCCTTCTGAGATTACAGTGACTGCACATTCCTGAAGTCCTTCTGTGAAATTACAGGCCTGCTGTTTTAGTTCCATGTCACAATACCTGCCCACACAATTCAGCATTACCAACTAGTCTATAAATCAGTCCATCAACAGCATCTAGTAAAGCCAGTGGAAAAAAAAATAACTCTTCTTAGTTTGATAAATGCAGGATCAATAGCACCATTAAGTGAGTCTCTAGATGTACAGAAATCTAGTCAGAAATTGGAGATTTGAGACAGAGCTCTCATCTACCCCAGACTACGGTCAGGGTCAGTCCTCAGACCTTGTTTTGCCATAAAGTCTGTAGCCTTTGGTCTGCAGGTTTGTGTTTGCCCATGTATGCCCAAATTCCTTTCTCTCTGCCTGTCCTCAAGAAGTGGACATCCACTGGAAATTTGAAGAGCCTGGGACATGCAACAGATTAAAAACAACACCATATTCACTTGATGATGATAATTTACCCCATAAGTCAGGAAGAATCATCTAAAGATATGCTTGTCTACCCCAGGAGCTTTAGCGCTTGAATCATTGCTTATCTTCCAGGAAGTATTTTGGGAACACTTGACATTCCCCTCAAAACTAAAAGTGTGGCCTAGACTACCCCCCTATGATGACAAATGAAATTTTACAGTGGCATGAGATGTGCTAATGAAGCTTGTGTTCAGCAGACTGTTCTCACCTGGCATCAGCCTTCCTGCCACTGCCTCAGTGCCTGCTTTTCCCTCTCCCTCAAGCACCTCCTGGATGCCTCCCAGCCCAAACCACGACTGCAAAATATCCCTGTTGTATAACTGGCTTCTTAACCTCATTTAAATTCTTCCTTCAAGCTACCTCCACCACGATGCTCTCAAATTGCCACCATCTTTTAATGAGAGGGATGCTAGGCATACCCATTTTATTGTTATTGTATTCTCTTAGCCCAGCTGCCTTCCACCCGGTAGCTCCTGCCTCTTATGCAGATTGTGAGCTCTCTGGGGTGCCAACTGCTCTCTTCCTTACATGTCTTCACAGTGTGTACCACGGAGGAGCCCTGATCCTGGATTGGGGTCCCATAAAGCAAACAACTAGATAAAAGAATAATTTGTTAGCCTGGATTGCAAATCTTCCTTTGCAAGAAAAAAATAAAGCAATTTCCCCAGGCTGTCAGAGGCACTTTCATGTGTCAGTATCGCAGCTCTCTTCTGGCAATGACAATGGTGCATCCAATTTCCCAGCACAAGGGGGAATGTTTGCTGAGCTGATGTGAGCTCTGCGTGTTGCTGCTCTACATCTAGCTGTGCCACAGAGAGCCAAACGGCTGGTAGGGAAGGGACCTGCTGTTGGGAAGGCAGCTTTCTGTGGGATGTTATTTTTAGTGTTGGGTGGACTCAGGGGGTGGCCTTTGATGGGATTTTTCCTGTGTATGATCCTCTCAAGGAATGTGATATCTGGCTTATGTTTTGATTTTGTACCTCATCATGGTGAAGGGAGAGGTTGTACAAAGTTTATTGCCCATATTTATTATTAATTACAAACCTGCACTCTAGGTTACATATACTGAAGTGAAATCAACACTGCAGGTTTGTATCTACATTCAAAATTCATACATGTTATCAATAGGGATGTGATCTGTTTTCTACCTGTCTAGAGCAGTCTCAAAAATATTCCAACTTCTGTACCCTTATTTCAGCTCATTTCTTGGGTAATTGACTCCAACTATTAGCAGCCAGGTACTAAAGTTTTTGTCCCATAAGGATTTCATTTCTTGGTACCAAAAAGGTCAGCTCAGCCAGGAAGCAGCATTGATCTATACTGTCAGCACCTCACATCAGTGGTTTCAAGAACTCCAGGGTCTGAACATAAATACATTTTCAAACAGGACATAGTCAGGGGTATCTCTCACTTCTCCAGAAAAATATAACTATTTCCACTCAGTCAACATTGCACAAAGATGAACTTATCTATTGCCAGGCATATCTACATAATGTTTTAAAAATAATCACACTTCACTTAAAGTTTCACTTAACATGCTCTGTACTTAGCTTTATCATTTTTAATTGAAAATATGAATCTCAAGCATTCACAGCTTCAGTGTAAAATCGTTTTTCTCCCACTCATATAATACTTTCTAGAGTGTATTTCCTACTTGTGGCCAAGTGCCCAAACCTATAAATAACAGTTGCTATTTCACCTTATGCATTAAGGTATTCCAAACAAAAACAAACAAACAAAAAAAACAAAAAAACAAAACCAACCAAAAAAAACCCTTGACATTTTCGAAATGTTTAAAAATCTGGCATTACCCTGAACCCATTCCAGCAATCTAGCTAAATTTCTCAATAAAACCACAGTTAAACAAGTAACTAATGTAGCTTTGCCAACCAAAAAGTATTACATTGTCTACAGGGGAAAGAAAAGTCTAGGCAACTCTAAAAATTGAAAGGGAAATGGAACTTAGACTCATCATCTCAAGTACTCCTTCACTGATACCCCTGAGACTCTCTGTGGCTGACATCTGTCAGGCAGGTAATTCCACCTGCCTTAATATTTTGTCTCAGCTATCTGTGTAAAAACCTTCCCAGTCAAGTATGGGACAGTCGCCCCATCAAACTAAAATCTTTAGGTAATTTTCCATCTATTAATTAAGATGCGGTCATTAAATTGCTTATTTTAAAAACAAATCTATTAGAGATATTCAAGACTTGTTACTGTACAATCTATCAACTCCACATATAATATTTCCTTAGTCTCTAATTCAAGTGATAACCTAAATAATGCCTTCTGCAGATGTCTGTATATGTTCTCTTTGTTCTTTATATAGAGGGGCCCATGGTTTGCATTACAGTTTCTCTAGTCCACAAGACCCTTCCCTGAGCAAAATTCATTTCATTATTCACACAACATTTTATCTCCCTGCTTCAGTTTCAAGTGCTACTGCTTCACTCCATCAGTACTTCCCTAGTTACTGGTGCCTTAATGATCACTGGACCTTTTAAACTGATGATGCCACACAGAAATTAGACTGTAATTTTCTTAATTCAATTTAAATTTTCAATTTTTGAATATTCAATTTAATTGAAAGAACAGCAAATGGATCAGTCATTTATTTAAAACCTGTCCAATATTTAAGACACATCTGCACACTGTGCTCAAGGCAGGTTGTGCAAACTGTTGCAAAGGGATGTGCAGCTGCCTATATAATGGGGCAGATAATTTTGCTCTGGCTTCACCCCACTTCACACAATGGCATACTGCAGGCCCCAGAGTCTTCAGTCCCTTTCAGTTTGAGTGAATCATCACTGAGGGCTCCTTAGAGCAATTTTGTATGCCACACGTTGCAGAGGCACTGCAGACCTCTCTCCACCATTTACCCAGAACTCTCACAGTATTAGTTTGAAAATTAGCCTAAAATTCAAAGAGAATAGTCCATGCTGGATATGCTGCAGAATGTAGAAATGTGACCTTGAAGATGGTGATTTCAAAAGAGGGCATAATGTGAAACTAAATGGGCCAAGTGCCACTCTGTCTACCCACATCACGTGCTTGTCACCTTGACAGTGATGTGGTCATGAGTGAGCCCTTGAACAAGCCTTGTGTCTTTACTGCAGTAGTGGGAAGCTGGGAGCAGACCTGGTTATTGCCTAGAGGGGTTCCAGGGCTGCTCTCAGCGCTCCTGACCCCATGACCAGTGAGAAGACACTCTGCAAAGGCTCTGTCCTTCCTCCTCTGCCACCTCAGCTGCAGCATCCCTTTGCTTGGGGCAGTTCTGTTTGACAGACCACACGCCCTTGCTCTGCCCTCCCGCTCACTGCCGGCCACAGCAAAGGGAATGAACAAATGACTGTCAGGGAGCACCGCAGGAATAGCAAACTCCCTGGGGGAGTGCCCAGAGTTTGTGGGGAGCCCTTGGCTGGGTAGAAGAAAAGCCGAGAGAGAAGCCATTTCTCAGGGCTGCAATTACTCACAGGAGGTGCTGAAATGAGATGATGAATGTTAATGTTGGACTAGCTGGGAAATGGCAACCTCTCACTGTAAATGTGGGTCTATTAGAGAGGAAAGTCACCCTTTGGGGACTGCGGCGGGGGAGGCGGGGAAGAAGGGGAGCTGAACTTTCAAAGCAGGAGGTTGAGCTGTGGCCTGTATTTTCTTCTCTACCCACACTGCAATGCTTATTTGCTGCTGGGGCTTATTAATTTTTCACTTATGCCACGCTAAAAATAGTTAATTATTGAAAATGCATATCCGTCTGATGGTGAAAGGCTGTCTCTTCCGAACAGGTGACTGGTTCAGATAACCCCAGAAGGCACTTCTGGGTCTTCTAGGCCCTTGATCAAAATTTCTTTTTTAATTTGAAAAGAAGAGAGGTGATTAAAACTGAAAATGATGGTAAGTCTAATGAAAGCTTCCTCCCTCCTTCCCAAGAGCTTGTGTAATGGGCTCAGATTTCTGTCTTTTCTTTTTTTTCTTCCTTTTCGTTTTGTTTCTTTATTTCTTTCTTTATTTCTTTATTTCCATCCCCTTTTTTTTTCCTCCAAAAGAATGTTTTCAATGGTATATGTATACATCATGCTGGACCTTTGATTAAAAAAAAAAAAAATCAGATGTAGAGATTTTGCTGTAACAATAGAGTAAATGTGTGTGGATAACATTACTCACAGTGCTGGTGAGAGTTCAAAGGCTGGAATGTCCAGACTAAATACACAGCACAGAGATCAGTTCTTTAACATTTCAATTAGACAGAAACATGAAACAACAGGCTAGTGACTTCAGCTTCTTAAAATTAAACAGTTTGACACTGCACAGAGCACACATTGAAATTCATTATGCCTTCACAGCTTAAATCTCCTCCTGCCAAAATAGTGGCGGGAGTCATTCCTCAAACACAGGAGTTGCTTTATAAATGTAGTGAGTCCAGTACTTACCTGGAGGAGGGAATTATCCTTTGCATGGCAGAATCTAGATCAAGAACCTCTTTGGAAGAAGCAGCTCTCCAAGGATCCTGCTAGGGAAGGACTTGTCTGTCTGTCAGCAAGCGGTGTGATCAGCAGAAGGGAAGCGCAGCCTACACAGGGACCATGTTTTCATCCCTGCTCTGTAATACTGTTGATCCCGTGGCACTTACTGGCTCTGCTACAGGATGAGAATGGCCACATCAGGGCAGTGGATGCCCTGGAGCAGGGAGCTGTGTGCTCACACTGCCCAGCCTGCCCCTGTCCCCTTTCCCACGCTGGTTCTCACTCAGGTCTATGGGGACCAGGAAGCAAGGCAGAACTTCCATGAGGGCAGCTACATAACCTTCCTTTGGGGAAGTATCACTGCCCTAATTAGAAAAAAAGGTTAAATTATTTGTGTAAGGAATCATGGGGAAATCTACAATCTCCAAGCCCACAATATAAGTGGCTTTGCTAGTAATTAAATGTCCGCTCTGTGTGTCTCAGGAGTAATTGCCAATAAAGCTTCTGCACTGTGTCAGCTCAGTCTCACATACTCCTGTGACATGTTTGCAGTGGCAACTGAAACATTATAGTTTCCTGAGAAAATATTTCTGTTATAAAATACACACACAAACATACACGGTCTGAGAATTGCTTTTATGTTGGAAACAAGATCATGGAGTTTACAAGAGGAACATTGATGGAAAGAGAATATTTCTTTGCTTTTAAAGAAAGGTGTCTAGAGATGACTCGAATACATCAGGAGAATTAGTTCTCAATTACTATAATTGCTGTTTTATGAGCCCTACTCATGGACCTGCAGTCCTTGTCCTTAAGAGCTGCCAATCTCAGCATAAAATGGGAGATGACTGATAAGAGAGGGAAACTAAAGAAAAGGGAACTAAAAAGTGGGGGGAGGGACAACGTTGATCATCTTGGTAAGCAAGAGTTTTAGCTCTCTGAAGTCTTGAGGGTATTCTGCAAACATCACAAAAGGTCTTTTGAGGGTGGACATGAAGAGTATAGAGAAGACACTGAGATACATATGTAAAGGGAATTCCTTCCCTTTTACAAGGAAAAAAATTGCTTCCAAAACTAAATGTTTTAACAACTGGACAGTGGAAGCTGACAAATGTCATCTACTTTCTTTATGCAAATTCATGAGTCCATCCCAGTTCTCAAAGATATGTTGGTCATTCCTCATCTAGAGAAACCATATCCAGCTGCAGAGACACTTCACACATTACTAAGCCATTCACTGTTTTTCAGGGTCTATGTCTGGTAACATCGGCTTTGTGTCACTATTTTGGCCCCTAAACAAGTTGAACAAACTATGTGATGACAAATAGTGACGAATCAATGTCAAAACCCTCTTTTTCTCACTTGACTATGAGTATTTCACTTTGCTAAATCTTCATTTTCTCTTATCAGTATCCTCCCAGGAATACTAAAACAAATTTAAGGACGTGGTTGCAGAGCTCTACAAGGGTTTAAATCACATTTTTAGGCAAATGATATAATTTTAAGCCTCCTAATTTTCTCGAGAGCTGAGAAACGGGCAACCACATAACTTCTTGCAAGAACTCACTGAAGACCTCGCCATTTGTTCTTGCTTTGGGTCTTGTTTCTACATTATATCAGACTGGCAAGCCTCAGTGTTTTCCAGACGTAGCATAAACCTATTTATCTATATGAGCCTTTTCCCAAAAAACACCACTACCTCATACACCAAGAAAACACAAAGAGGACTCTGAGGAAATAAGACAAGATTACAAAGGAAAATATTTTTGTTGATGATTCCCAAATGGGAGGCCAAGCACTTTGACTATCCCAGTGTATTACCTCTTAACCTATTGTATGACACTGCAGCCTGACAGAGAGAATAAACCAACCTGTAGGCCTAACTTCCCATCCTGACACCAAGATGACAACAATTATTCATAGCATCCTATCAGCACCCCACTTTTGTTTCTTCTTCAGGAGAAACCAGAGATAATAACCCTGGCTTAATTATTCTACCCAGGTATCATTGAGATGAATTGGTTTTCTAGTCACAAAAATGACTTAGCACTGCATTTTATCATTGCATTCTCCCTACTCCTGAAATTCTGACTCCTATACTCTGTCATACTGTCCCCTACACCTCTCACATCTTTCTGCTCTGAAGGTCACTCATCCTACTTGCATGGTAAAATGAAAAGTTGAGTTCAGCTTGCTATAATGCTCCGACAGAAAGTAACAACTGTTGAAACAAAAATGGAACCAGAGCTAATTCAGCATTTAGAAGTAACCACACTTCAGCTTCACACTCTCACATATTTCACTGTCTCTTGTCATCCATATCAGACAGATACCTAACTATATTTGCCAGAGTACTCTTATGTGGTACACAGCCCATGCTATAGTCAAAGCCATCTGCTCAGACATATTCTCCTGAAGAACTGAGACTGGAGAATGTGAACAGGCAATTAAAAGCAGTTCTGTGAACAAAATTTGCTTTTTAACCTGACCCTTCACAAAAATGCTGAGACAAGGATGAGGGGAAGATACAATCTTGGATTTCCTATATTAAAAGAAGCAAAGTTTGGATCTCATCATACCATGCTTATTTCTAACAAGACCCACTCTGATCATCCACTCCAACATGTTGGCTACTAGTGCTCACTCCATAGCACATTGGCTTCACTGAGACTGTGTGCACGACTGAAAGCTTGAAGCATCCATCCCCCACAAAAATTTTAGTTAGCACAGCAGATCAAGGAGTAGGCACAAAGAAGTTATGGAAGCCGAGGTACTAAAATCTCCATCTTCTTAGGGAAAAAAATGAAGGGACTGTGCAAGAGCAGGTGTGAAATCCTGGAATTTTAATCTAATCTCATCAGATGTCCCATTACAATTTAGTGAGACACATTATTGCGGGGAAATATGATCAGTCTGGCAGCACTCTCATGCAAGCAGAAATGTTATTTTCACAAGAATCATTAATAGCTGTTATCTACCACTAGGCTAAACAAGGAGAAAAGAAAAACAGGGTGAGATGAGAAGAAGATACAAAATAGATGAAGAGGATACAAACATGAGTTAGAAACTGGCAGATTTTCTACCTTCAAGAAAAGACAGAAAGCAGCTAAACAGAGAATGTGTCATGAAATCAGTCTAAAGAGAATTTTGATTGACCAAGGAAGAAAATGAAGGGGGAAAGTCAGGAACAACAACTTGAAGGGTACCTAGAGATTCCAAGCCAAAAGGCTTGGATTTTCCTAGATGTCCAGCCCGAGGCAGAACCAAACAGCCAAAAAAGAGAGAAATACAACATATTACTGAGCAATGCCTACAGTTAGCCATCTGCTGTCAGGCAGTCTAACAAAGAACTGACTTACTCAACTCCACGATGGGTGTGAAATTCACTGGATAAAGTTTTCCATATGTACATGCCCTGCTCTCCCCCACATAATAAGCTCATCCAAAATAAATCAATGAGGTCCATTCTCCCTCTCCAAGTGACAGATTCCCATTAGTTCCACAGCATCCTGGGCCTCACCACACCAGTGCCAGACTGGTAAGTGCCCAGTTTCATGGAGAGCAGGGAGGGTCAGTGTCTCAGGCTGAGCTAAGTTACAGCAAGTTCCAAAGCCTGCACACCAATTCTAACATCCAGGTTATAAACTTCCAAAAAATATGAGTTCATAATGAAAATAATAGTACACCAAATCCTATAATACTCACATTTACTTTATAAAGCTTTAGATTATCTCATAAAAATAAATAATACACATCAGCTATCACAAAACCATGGGGATTTGTTCTTGTTGTTTTTTCTTTAAACTCAGATCACTGTTTTGCATACAGAGGAAAGGGATGATTTTTGGTTTATCTTACAGCTTAATGTTTTTCACTTCTTTTTTTAACACACTTTTTCTGTGATGTCTGTAATCCATCTCTCAGGCTACATAGTTTCTTCTGATATACTGTGATCAAGTCCCGACTGGTAGCTCTAGTTGCTTTACATATATCTTTTTAGAAAAGATAAAGCCTTTGCAGGAGGGAGAAGATAGAAGCAGAGTTGCCACAAGCCTTGGATTTGGCTAGTTTATCTTGCACCCTACTCCACTTTGCTGAAGGACATTAATTGTCCTGAGGTCTCCTTGGCCTGCACATTTTTTTTTTTTTCTATTTTTTCCCCTCTATTACCCTCCCACCAGCAGGGATCATAACCGTGTGAGCAGCAACTGCCAAAAGGCAGCAATTCATAATCAGCAGAGTGATTACAAAGGAGCCAGCAGCAATGCTGAAGTTTACAGCACTTCCTGTGCACAAAACTACGTGGTAAAAATATTTGCTGCAGAGAGTAAACATGCTTAATGGGTTCCAGTTTAATTTCTTTTTTATAATCCTGTACTGAAAGTATATAGTGCTTGGGAAAAGTGCATTGCTGACAGCACAGACAATGCAAGAGCCCTGCTAAGCTGCACAACGTGTGCAGTGTGAATACCTACAAGTGCCCCATCTGCATGCCCAGGTCTTGATGTGGCCTGGCCAAGGCTGACCTGGCAGGGCTGCCAGCCTGGCCCCAGGAAATGCCCTGTCACACTGGTTCCCCATGATACAACAGCACTTACTGCCATTATCGAAAAAGAAACATGAGCAATATGAGGCCACTGAAAAGCTTTAGCAATTTTCCAACCCTTTTTTAAACAGACTGCATTTCCAGATCCCAGGCACAGAGGATGTTCGCCGTCTGGAGCTTCACATATGCAAGACTCAATGTGTTTTTCTCTCATCTTTCCTGCACTTCCTCAGAGCTCCAAATGCCAGGGAAAATTCACAGAATCACAAAATTACAGAATCACTTACTTTGGAACAGACCTCTGAGATTATCAAGTCCAGCCTTTGAGTGACCACCGCCTTGTTGGCTGGACAATAGCACCAAGTGACATGTCCAGTCTTTTCTTGAACATCTCCAGTGTGGTGATCCCACCACCTCCCTGGGCAGTCTGTTCCAATGTTTAACAGCCCCTCCCCAACTAGGCTGGCTCCAGTGCAGACCAGCTCTTGGGAGGAGTAACAGGAAGGCTGAAAACTAGAGACTTGCGGTTCTTTTACTGAAGGCTTAAAACCTTCAACTGATCTGGCATGATTTAGAGGGGGAAAGTCAGCTCATCCTCCAAATCCTTTGTCCTGTCCAGCCTTTACTTTGAATACATCAGGAACTACGGTGTCTATCTTCTACACAACTGTGGAGAACCATGGAGGAGATATATCCTTCCCTATCACTGGTTTTACTAGAGAAACAGGAAAAAAAATAAAATAAAAAAGCAAGCAAGCAAGCAACAAAAAAACCAAAACAAGACAAAACAAAAAAATCCAAAACAAAACAAAAAAACAAAAACCAAAACAACCAAATCCTGTTCATTTCAAAGAGAGTGAAAAAATGAGATACAAAAGAAAAAAAACCCATGTCATAGTCTCTGTAAAACAGATACACTTTCATTTTTTCCATCTGAAAAAATATATACTTGTCAAACAGAGAGACTGCAAGGGATTCCCTGTCTTTTTAACTCCTAGAGTGAAAAAACTGCAAAACCCATCTTTTTAAACAGAGGCATTTATCCCAGTGAAGGTCTGCTTTTCCAGGAAATCAAGAAATTCGTGCTTTTATTCTTGTATGATAATCAAGAATCTGTTTAAATACTGCCTGAGACTGTGAGATTAATTCATTCTGGCTTCATTATTTCTTTGGGGCTGTCTTGCCATTCTAGCCAGAGGATGGTATAGAGAAATCCTGAGATAATGGAGCAGTCTGGTTCCGAGTTTCTCTAAAGAAATGTGGAGGGATTGGGTGATTCTTTCATCATGTCTTGAAAATACAGAAGCCTTCAATATTGTCTTTTGCATTTAGTACTTAGGAATAAATGCCCTCATCCTTGGAAGGTAGCAGGGATAATGCACAGTCTGCCTCAGTTTTTCTGGGAGCAGAGGAGAGAGACAAGAAAACCATCAGTGTGATAAGGATAATGTGGGGTCTCATGATTCAGAGAAGATGGTTGATACAATCTTGGATTTTTTTGTTGCCCATAGCCCCCACTGCTGGGGGCAAAATTCTACTTCTGAAAAGTGGACCTATATACTAGGGGCCACTGGTAGATCCCACAGTGGTTGTCATTCCCAGAGAGGCAGTCTGGGGAGAAGTCATACGTGGAATTGCCAGCCCTAAATGCCCCGTAAGCTTTAGTTTTGCAACCTGAAACAGGCAGTCTATGATGTCCCCTGTTGCGCCACCTGTTGCTGGACATTTCGCTTCAGCAGTGGACTTTGGGTACAATAGAGGACAACTTCACCTTCTACAACTTTGAAGGAAAATAAAACCACAGGAGAAAAAAGACTTGGAGAAAATGATCGAAGTAAAGCATCCACTAGGAGAGGATTCCCTCAAGAAAAGCAGCTTCTGCAGCAGTGGGAAGGCCCTTAGAAACACTTTACCTCTCACATCAGGGAACCTAAAAAGAATTGAATGTAATAGACATTGCACAGGTACACTATGTGAGTACTGCAAGAACCGCAAGTCTCTAGTTTTCAAGGTTTTCAGAAGACAGATTTCTGCAATGTGAATGTAGACATGTTGGTGAATTGCTTACATTTTTCATTTTGATTCCAACTTCATATAGTTGAAGGCATCTGCAGAACCAGATCAGTCTTGTTTGTATAGTTTTATCAGTTTTGCAGTGCTTTAGTTTTGTGCTTACAAATTGTTACTACCTAATGAAAGAAGCATGAGAACTGATTTTTTCTGCTGTTGAATACCGTATGCCATCTTCAAAACATGAGCCCAGAAACAGCCTGACCCAGGGATTTTTCAAGTGAGTCTGCTATAGAATGAGTTTTGTTACTGACACGAGGGCAAAAAGCACCTGATAGCTCATGAGATGTTGACAATAACTCATCATACTCTTAGTGATGTCCTGGGTTGTTTCTTTGAATGGCTCACAGTTTCCAGCATCTGCCTAAAGGACAAATGGACTGTGTTTTCCTTTCCCTTGTTAGAGTTGTGCAGAGAGGTGATAGGAATGAGGAAAATGATAAGGGGATAAAAAACAGAAGAAAAAACTCCAAAACCAACAATATAATTTCTTTGTTAGAAATTTCTAGGCCACATTGCAGAAAACACCATCTGCTTAAGAGCTTCTCAGACTGTATTGTCCAATCTGAACCCCTCGCAAAGATCCAAACCTGCAATGAGGTGAAGACAAGTGCAATGCAGACAGACACAGCAACACCAGAAGAATATGACTCAGGGTGTCTTCATCATCTCTCCAGGTTAAGTTTTAAACAACTACATTTTGTGACCTGCTTTAATAAAGATCTGGAAAAGGAAGAGCACAGCAGATTTATTTCCAAGACATCACTGGAGAATAATTTAAACACCTAAATTATGAGATTCCAGAACATGGTAAATTATGATTCACATCACAACCTTTAGCAGTCAAAGTTCAAGGTGATAAGAAGTTGATTAAGGAATGTCTACTTTTAAGACATCATTTCTTCAATTCACAATTGCAGTCATTGGTGAAACAAATAGAGAAAATTGGGAGCTGCTGTTTTGGAGCAGGAAGGTGAGAAAAATTGCTCCATTTGAAAATTTCTTCATGTTTTTGGCCTAATGTCAAAAACAGCAGTCATAACATGCTGCACATTTTTTTTTTTTACTGAATGAGGTAAGGGATAGTAAGTGTGTCTTACCCTGCAGCATGCTAATTCTGGCTGTATAGAGATCTTTCCATACTATTCTGCTGCCTAGCAGTAATGGGACAGAGGGAACTAGGAAAAGGATAAAGGTAGTCATGACAATAAAATATCATTTTTTGAAGTCAAGTGTCTGCACTTAGGAGGAAAAAACGTCTTGAGTTTCAAAGGTGCTATTGCAGCCTTTTTAAATTGCATGCAACAATACAGAGAAACTATCATGCCGAAGATGTTCTGCAAATTTTTTTGGTAAGATTTTAGGCAAGAATTGACAGATATTGGTATATGAATGTATGTTTGTGTTCTATCCAAAAATTCCCATGCTGTGGTATTGTGTTACAAGAGCTTGTGAGAATGTGGTGGAATGGTGAACTCTCATCCATCACTTCCCAATGAACTACTCAGAAGTCCATTTATTTATGACAAGGTAAAATCACTTTGCTATTTTCTAGATAGTGGCAAAAAAACCAAACCAAAAACAAAATAAAAAACTAACCAACCAAAAAAAAACCCAAAACAAACAAACAACTGAACTACTCAGTACACTTATATTTCTAGATGCACATTTTTTAAAATGACAAATTAAATGTCTAGGGGGATAAACTTTTTAAAAAGTTACGTATCTTTCCCTCAGATTTGGATGTCTGCCTTCTCAAAAGCAAACCCTTTCTAAAGTTTTTGTAAGGGTTCCAAATCAGACTTCTTCCAATGTCCAGGACCCAAAATCCAGACAATTGAGGACAATTTCATGCTGTTGTCTCTTCAGCAAAACATTTTTCTTGGAGAAATGGACAAATCAAACTAATTTACACTGAACCACACAGTAATTAAGTTTAAGTAGAAATACATAAAATCAGAGAACTCTGTACCAAAGATATGAAGTTTGTATCCACTCAGGAAAGAAAGCTAAACTCTACCACCATAATTATAAACAGAGATTTTCCATCATCAGGATATCTATTTCCACACACAGTATTTGCCTTTGGTTCAGGTAACTTTCTTTTAATTTCCTAAAAGCAAAAAATCTTTTCAAACTTCTTATTTGTTCTGGCAATTAACTTCAGCCTCATAATTTTCTTCAAATTTATATACCTAAGGTAAAAAGACCTCGGAGAGGCAGATTTTGTTTTCCAGGGTCTTTTGGAGGTTACAGCAGTAAATTACAGATTCAAAACTAATATGCATATAAGAAAGTAACAGAACTTGAAAAGTAGCAAAATATTAGCAGCTAAGGACATAATAAAAACTAGTAATGAAAAAGGCACAAGATATGGTGATGCTTCCTCAAGGCTGGTTTTCTGATTGCAGAAGCAGCCAATACTGAATGCTCTGGAAAGCAGGGCAATTCATCTATTTCTACAATACTTTGCTGGAAAGCAAATGTTGGCCTGACCCCAGCTGGTGATTAGGTTATACTGAGGAGTTTAAGGATTGATAGCCCTTGTCATTTTAAATTAGCACTAAATGTAGTTGAGGATGTTATTCTTATTTGGGTAAATATTGCATTCTTTTTGCAAATCATCCGTATTAAGGTATTTGTCCCATAAAATAGATTGAAGTCCACTATTAAACCGTGTGCAGTATAAAAAATAGCTCATGCAATTCATTTTTACAAGTGTTGCCTTTAACTTTCATCAGTAAGAGCTCTTGACAGGTCATTCAAGATTTTTCAAGCCTCTATCAACTCCTATCTCTTTCTTTCTTTCTTTCCCTTTCCATACTAAATACCAAGATTTCTGATCCAACACAAGAACATGACAAAAAACATTCATCTGGTCTGCGTTTGGAGTTTGTAACATCCCTCAAAATTTTTCTCTTTTGTTAGAAGATGTACTGTTATTTTACATTTCTAAAGTAAATAATGAGAAATAAAATATACACAAAAATGTTTTTACAAGAATGCACCAATCCACCTGTTCTTCCTTGTGCATATTCAACACTTTGTAACAGCTTCTACATAGGGTGTGAAGGAGGGGATTGAGAGCATCTCTCAGCCTTGTTTTATTAACGTTTCAACTTATTTGAATAACTGTAGAGAACCGTGTTCCTCTTTAGACCAAAAAATAAATTAATGCAAAACCAGGACATCGTATCACCCCTGCATGGATAAGACATCAGAAGAGCTTTTGTTCAATTGTGCTAAGTGCAAAAATTATGACCTTGAGATTGAGATAATTTTTTTCCCAGGGGAGGACAAGTGTCCATTAGAGACTTTGTGGATGCATTTTCTGTGACTGGAGTGTCCCCAGCTCACCCTCTCCTACAGGTCTGGCACGTCTTTCATAGCAAAATAAAAGAAAGTATATCACTGTGACTGATTATGTTAGCATTTAGCATTTGCTTTAATACAATCTTGGAAAAAATACTTGATTTTAAACACTAGAGTAATTCCATTGACTTCAGCAGAGCTATTGGTATGCTCAGAAGAAAGTATGTATTATAAGTGCTTTGTGGAATTTTGACAATAGGCAGGCGCTGAGGCATTCGATGATGTAGATTAAATGTATAAGCCTCTCATCTTCCACCAAGTTACTTCTTTTGCAGACAATTTAAAATTTTGTGACTGATGCACAGAAAATGGGAAAATACAATGAGGAAAATGTCATGTGTCTCCTCAGAATTGCTAAATATTTTCAGCTAGCTTTTCTTATTATATTTGCCCCTTTAGAAACACAAAGCCTGCTAATTAAGCGAGGACTGGAGACTTGTCAAGATTATGAGAGTACTGCTATGACATAACCATAATTCTTGATGACATTTCACTTTCCCCATCCAGAAAAATCTATCACACTTTCTGAGATGTGACCTTCATCTTGTTAAATGAATACTAGAGCAAAGAGCTCGTTTGACCTCTTACCTGCCCTCCCCTCTCCACCCTCTCTCTGGCCTCAACCAGTCTGTCAAGCTTGTTTGCTTCATACTAATTAGCTTGATTTCCTTGGCTATTGTTACTTAGCACACTTTCTTTGTTTTTGTCTCTCTTCTGACTTTACATGTAGCTATTTGGACCACATCGTTTCTCCTTTCTCACTTGCCCATCCAATTTTTCTCTTTTTTTTAAAATTTTTTTTTCTTTTCTTTTCTTTTCTTTTCTTTTTTTTTTATTTTTGGTGTGAAACTCGTTATTTAGCCACATCTGCCTTTTGGTACACTCCTTGCTGGCAGAGGAGAATTCTACATGCTTTTCTTTCCCAATTCTATAGTTCTTGGGGTTTTCTGTTCCCTCATTCCTACTCCTCAGCCAGTTTGATTTTTACAACCATGTAGCTATTTCTCTGGAGAAACACAAGCCTGACTCCAGCATCTTTTTGTTCTCCTTCTCCTCATTTAGCATTCATTTTTGCTGCAATCTCAGATCTAATGAGATTGTGATCAATGCTTCCCAAGTTGCCCCTTGCCTATATGTCTTCAATCATACCTTGGCTGTATAATCTACTACACTCTTCCTTCTGTCAATTGGCAAACATATATAGTTAATGTTAAAAGCATCCTGGAACCACAAAACAAAGCTTTATTTTCCCCTTCCACTTAATAAAGTGGAATCTGCCTTGGTAATTGCAGAATTTCCTTTTCATCCTTTCTCATGCGAAAGCTGTAATTTATATGTTTATTTTTTTTTTGTGAAGTCACTTTAGAATCCAGCTCTTTCTATTTTGGAAACTCAATACATTCCAGCTTTCAGCCTACTCAAGGAAAAAAGCAAAACAACTATGACAAAATACCCTTTCACACACAATTATCTACCAGGCAATCACTATCCCATAATATTATCTCACAAAATAACCAGCTCTCAGGCAACACCAGCTAATCCCTGCAATGTTTGTGTGCCTGTCTCATACAAGATGCCCTGGATTTCACAGGTGGTAGGGAGCACCTTGGGATGCTGTGGTTGGTTACCATTGTAATTAACCAGCTTTAATCAGTGCTGGGCTGTAGTGGACACAAAAGGGCTGTGAAAGCATCAAGTCTCTCCTCTGCTGGGTAGAAACCCAAGTCTAGAGCTCCTTCAGCTGTGCTGATTTGCAGCAGTGTAGGGCTTCTCTGCTTTGCTGGTGTTTATCTGACTTGATGACTCTGATGACTCTGATGACTGTGGTGAAAACTTAGGTGAAAATCACCTCCCCACATCTGGCTCAGCCAAAGGCTCCTATTTAACCTCCAGAAGAGAAAACCTGGAGTTTCTCTGAACAGTCATAAACAAATGAATTTTGCTCTAAGGACTGACAACAACAACTACCAAAAAAAGAGAAAAAAAAGAAAAAGAAGAGCTTCATGTCACAAAATATTTTGAGGTTTTGGCTTTTTTTAAGCCTTTAAGTCATCTCTGCTCTGTCAAGTGCCTTTTTCTTGTACATTATTTGTCTTAGACTGGTAGCTTTCTGACAGCTTATGTGTTATATTTGAATGCATTTTCTACAGTGTACAAGCTATGACAACACAAATCATCCAGACAGATTACAAGGGAACAGTGCAGTTCATCCTCTTTACACCACAAAGCAGGAGCAGAGGGGCTGTGACCAGGGGGAGGCTGATGGAGCTCCCCTCTAGCATCTGCCCTGCCCACCCTGAAGCACTGGGGCACTGGGGAAGAGCCAGCGTTTCACTTCCAGGACTTCAGGGGCTTTGGGGTTCCGCACAGGAGATGAAACCAATTTATGATCAGACCTCTGCACATCTGTGCCATTATGGAAAGGTAATAAATATCAGGAAAGGAAAGGATATCACACACTCAATTTGAGAAAAACTGAAAGTCCTATGCCACAGGCCAAATATAGAACTCCATTAACCATTGTGAAGCACTGTTGATGAGGAGAGTAAAAGAACAGCCCAGGAGGAAATTAATAATTCTGTATTAAGTGCAGAGCTTGGATGGTGTTTGGTAAATAAAGCCTGAGGTCATGCATTGACTGATGGGGAAAACAAAATATTGAATAACCACCAGTTCAGCAAACACTATCCATCCTGTGCAGGGAAGGAAGAATTTTGCCTATGGATTAAGGAGAATATTGTCACCTGAAAAAATAAATTGCATCAGAATATTATGCACACAAAGGGGCCAAATAAATTTCCACAGTAGCTTCAGTTATTCTGTTCCCTAATTTCTGGCTCTTCACATTTTTCTCTGAATGTAGTTCTTTTATACATTTCATTATGAAGTTGGTACCTTTTTGTTACTGTTTTAATGAGGAAGTGCAGAAACAAGCAGCTTACATGAACATAAATCAGCTTCAACATTATGCAAGTCTACTTCCATTTGTAAATCTTCTGGTTCCAGCAAGGCTTGTAGGCTAATTATAGTATATCACAGGAAAAAAAGACTTGGATCATTCTGCTGAAGGATAGACAAAGGCTGTCTCTAGGCCCCTAATGACTTAGAAGCAGCTGGCCCAAGAATCACCCTTCACCATCCTCATGCTGGAAGGGGGAGAGCTGCTCCAGCAGTGCTTACAGGGGAGTGCAGATAGGGCCTGTCTCCATCCCTCACGCAGAGACTGTGTCCTGGTGCTCCTGCTGAGCCTGAGCTTCTGCTGCTGCTCCTGGGCTGATGGCCAGACCATGGCCCTTCTCAGTGTTCATCTTCAGTCTTCCCAACAGCAGGAACCCAGGAAGAAAACAAGTGCAAAATTCATATCTCATCTAAAGCTCTAGCTGGCATTTTGAAAAGGACGGAAGGGAGCACAAGGAGAAGAAGCAGCAGAATTTCCTCTGGTTTGAGTCTTACTTGACAGCTTTCAAAGGTCTTTTGGACAAGATAGACAGCTTAGAGCTTCTAAAGATGAAGAGGAAAACAAAGATGACAAAAAAACCAAAGGAGATGCATAAGGAAGAAAGGGAGGTAGAAGAGGTTATCACAAAAAACCTGGAAAGGTACACAAATGATGCTTCATTGCATGATCTACTGTAATTTTTAGGCAAATCAACAAGACTGACTGCTTAAACTGGGCTTTACATAGCCAAAATTGCACATAATAAATGACTTGCAACCAAAAATTAGCAACACATACCATTAATGGAGAATCCTCTGAGGTGAGCAAGGAAACTGATAAAGAGGTGTCAGAGGTGAAAAGAGTTGGTGAAAGGAAGTGAGACAGCACAGGGCTGGAGAGCTGGGAAATGCAGGCAGACACCAAGCCATGAAAGCAACGACAAGAAACAGAAGTCTGCCCCAGAAGAGCTGCTAAACTCAGCGGGTAACTCAAAATTTTAAAATTCCAAGGGTTGATTTTAGTATTTTACTACATAAGCCAACTACTTGGAATTAATCAGGTTACACAACAAACAATGTCACTCAACACAAAGATTGGAAACTAGGATCAATATAAATCTGTGCACCCTCTTTCAGAGAAGTGATCATAGAAGCTAATGAAATGCAGATAAGTGCATTAGGTTTTCCTCTTTTCATGCACCCTCTTATCCTGTCATTTAAAACTCAAAATCAATCTGAGTTACCTTAAGTGGCAATACTGTGTCTTTAATCCTTGATTCATTTGTTGTGAAATATAGTCAAAATAATAATTTGAAAGGGAAATTCGAAAATGTCAGACAGTAAATGCATATTTTACTTATTTTAATGTTTGTTGATTTGAGGCTTTGAGGGCAACACGGTAAATATTCAGTTTGGCTGGCACAAACTGTGCAGGAATCTAATAGAAAGCAATATTGTTGAAAATGGATATCAATTGAAAACAGAGAGCAGTGTCAACTATTCCCCACTGGGAGCAGACAACAATAAAACCAGTCAAGCATTACACAGTTGAGCCTGCCAAATGTCATTAGAGTGTAGAAAAAAAGTAAAGGCACATACGAAAGG
>VYXF01010734.1:743335-761265 GCA_013397295.1 Polioptila caerulea | reverse complement strand
GCCCGGCCCGGCCCGGCCAGAGCCCGCCCTTTCCCGCCCTGCCCGCCTGGTCAGAGCCCGCCCTGCCCTGCCCGCTTTGCCCTGCCCGGCCCTGCTCTGCCCTGGTCGCCTTGGCCAGAACCCGCCCTGCCCTGCCCGGCCCTGCCCGGCCCTGCCCGGCTTGGCCAGAGCCCGCCCACCTCACAGGCACGGTAAGGCCTGTGCCAGTCTGGAACCTCACAGGGCCTGAGCATCATCTCCTGGAGCTCGGGTGCCCCACAGAACCAAAAATCTTCTTGCTCAGTCCCTTACAGAAGTTCTGTAAAATCTCCAGGTTTTCACAGAATCACAGAATGACTAGATTGGAAGAGACCATCAAGATCTTTGAGTCCAACCCCTGCCCTAACACCTCAACTAGACCATGGCACTAAGTGCCACATCCAGTCTTTTTTTAAATACATCCAGGGATGGTGACTCCACCACCTCCCCAGGCAGACTATTCCAGTACTTTATCACTCTTTCTGTGAAAACTTTTCCCTAATAACCAACCTATTTTTCCTTTGATGCATCTTGAGACTGTGCCTTCTGGTTCGGTCAGTTGCTGCCTGGAGAAGGAGACCAACCCCAACCCGACTACAGCCACCCTTCAGGCAGTTGTAGAGGGTGATAAGGACACCCCTGAGTCTCCTTTTCGCCAGGCTAAACAGCCCCAGCTCCCTTAGTCCTTCCTCATTGGGCTTGTGTTCCAAGTTTTAACTGACTTGTTTCGTAGGTGTGAAAAGCATGAGAGATAATTCTGAATTTTTTTACTTTAACTTTCTCCAAGACCCTTGGCCTTACAGGTCTCGAAATTCATGGCATCAGGTAATGCTTCTTCCCAGGACTGAAATTCTGTGTGTGCTTTTACCTGCCATACAGATAAGCAGGTCCACTTTGTTCCATTGTGTGTGTGCCTACGCACATTTCTTGTGGATCCAGGTTTTCTCTGTTCCTTTCGGTAACAACCAACCTTCCAAATCAGGAGTTTCTGCTTCACTGACTGCGAGCTAAGTTTGACTAAAGGACCTTGCACTTCTCTGAGTAAACTCCTCAGAAATATTATTTTTTACTTCCATATTTAATGTCTGGCAGTAGTCACACAGTCTAGAGAGTGCCTCATTTCTCTATCTGCTTCAGAGACTGAAGTTCTTCTCACCTAACAGTGAAATGTGTTCCCAAGCTCATCCCTGCCCATCTCTGCAGATCCCCACCAGTGTTCCTGCAACGCAGGCAATCAGGGAAGACCCAGCTGTTTAAAGCTCATGCTGACCAGCCACTACTCTTACTAGGGAGTACTTGCTCTGTGACTTTTGTAGTGAATTTGGGTCTTTCTGAAATGCCTAGCAGCAAATGTTACATCACTCAGGGTACCAAGTCAAATGCAATCATCATTCCAAAAGGAACTTCATTGTTTACTCAGTTCAAAGAGTCTGTTAAGAGAAATTATAATCTGCAGAGCACTACAATATGCTTATTTGCTAAGTCAGTTGCCCACATTGTTGCATAAGTAAAAATGCAGGTCAAAATAGCTGGGTAGAGATAAAGCATGTAAAGCACAGATCAAAACTACCTTTACCATGTAGTAATATAGTTGTTAGATCAGAACTATGTCTCTGAACTAAAAGAGCCTGCATCCTGTTAAAATTCCCACATCCCCATGGCAAATTTTATTTCCTTTTGAATTCAGTTGTAAAAATTGGAAGCAAGGAAATTCACAGGCCAAAACACTGTCTAGATAACATTAAGGGGCATGTTGCTTCCAAAGCCTTGCGTGGGTTTTAGCCACATGTCTCCCACTGATTTTAATGGGATTTGCATGGCTAAAATCCTGTGCAGTGCTTTGAAAATGTATCCCTAAGGGTCTGTCATGAATTCATAAAGCCCCAGAATTTCTGAGTTAAAACCAAAATACAGTGTTGGCTGATTTTAAAGCCTTGTTACCACTCTCCTAATTAAAATAGAGCTTAGTTTGGTAAAAGGTCTATTCTGCTTTGCACATAATGTATATGTGTTTAATATAATTCTAGTATGCGTATAATTTATATGGTTGTGTTATTTACACTACAAAAGAGTTGTGTTATACGCAACTTCTAATTTTCATAACACTTTCATTATACATTGGGTAGTAAGCTGCAGACAATGAATAAAATTGCTACTGTTCTTTCAATGAGCTCGTAAATGTCACTGAAGAAATTGTCGTCATGTTAAGGGTGAGTTGGTTTTGTGGTACACTTATTGACAGAACAGTTTGTTCTCATATAAGATTACAACATTTTCTTTCAAATGTTTTACATGGTATTATATCATTAAGGATCAAGAAAAGTAGGAATACAAATCAATACCTCACAAAATGTTTGGTTTCTGACAAATGCACAAAATTAGGGAAAGTCAATGGGAAGGCTTTCTTCTTTCATTCTTGTGCCTCACAGGAAGGATCTCAGGTCAACATTGTCATTATATTAAGTGGTCCATGAACAGCCAATATGTCAGGTCAGCAAAAGCAAACTGGTACTACAGACTGTAAACCAGTTTCTTAATGCTTTGCATTACTATGCCAACCAAATTTGCAGGTTTACTTATCTTCATTTTCACTCTCCTAATCTGTTCCTGCATTCCTCTTTGTTTTCACCCTCATTGGAGATGGATAATGTTATATTTGATTATCATCAGAGACAACTATATAACTACCAAGGTAAGCAGGCATTTTAGCACATCCTGACTTGTCATATTAGATATTCAATAGGCAGTTATTGAACACACATAAACAAATCTGATTTTGTATAAGCAAAGAAACACACCTCAAATACCTGCCAGCAAAATGAGTAGGTATAAAAAATTTCAACTCAGCTTTGCAATTTGGTCTATTTCTTGTGTTAAGCTTAAAAAATCACGGAATCACAGAACAGATACGGTTGGAAGTGACCACAGTGGGTCATGTGGTCCAACCTCTCTGCTTAAGCAGGGTCATCCCAGAGCACATGGCACAGGATTGCGTCCAGAGAGTTCTTGTATATCTCCAGAGGGGGAGACTCCACAGCCTGTCTCGCTAGAGAGGTGGTTTGGCTATTTTTACTGATCATCAAAATCACCAAAACCGTCTTCCCCCTTGCTACAAGGTCAAACAAGTTTTGGGAGCATTAGTTTTAAAAGCAGATTACAGAAAGTATCAGCTTTCCAGGTTCCGAGTTAGATAATAGTAAAGCACAGCAAACTTGCTTGACATCATCAGCTGAACTAGCCCAATATGCAAAAGCAAATCACTTTGCAGCAATTCAGTTCTTTTAAAATCTCTTATTTTGTATTTTGCTACCAAGAGGACTCTTAATGTATGGAGGTTACCCTGCAGGATGAACAATCCCCGTCAGGTATTCTTTAATGAGGACTGGTTCCATAGCTCAGTGGTCCACAAACTGTAGCCCATGGCCCTGTAGTGGCCTAAACGCCTTGGATAATAAAAAGAAAAATATACCAACTCACATTGTGTCCAAACATGCCATGCTGCTATTTTCAATGTAGTTTTCCTGATTTGCCAGGAGGAAGTTTTCAGCTAAGTGCAATTTGCACATTTGCTCTGGGCCTTTCTTTGAAAAATGCCCTGGTACGTTCCTCAAAGGGCACATGGCAGCTGAGGGTTAAAGGTGGTTCACTGGTCTAGAAAAGCCTTGGGGCCATTGCCTTAGCTGATTCTGGGCAATGTATTTTCACTGAAATCATCAATCCTTGCATTTTAACTCTGATACTCATTACCATTCTTTTCAAATACCATAAAAATTAAAGATAACAGAGCATGAACCCTGAAAGGCAATATCCCTTGGCCTCACATATGCATAAGGTTTCTCCTCCTCTCTTTTCTTCTTTTCATTTCTTCCTGCCCTCTAATCTCTCTCCTCAATGATTCCTCTTTGATAAAAAATAACACAACAAGATGCAAAACTCACAGAGGCAATCAAACACACAAGAGTAAAACCATACAAGAGGTGGTGTCTATGCACTGCTGTGAGTTGCCCCCTTCTTCACTTGTTTTATTCTTAATTTAGATCCCTGAGGAATTTTCCTGTTTTCCAGAGACATATTGCACATTCCGATTGAACATGTTCTAATTTTTCCATGGGAAAAAAGATGGGGGGGAGGAGGACAAAACAAAATCACAACATCTTTGATTTAAAAAGTAAATTGTAATCTGTATTGTCATCTCTGAGTTTGCCTTTGTCGGCAAGGCTGGAAGAATATGTTCTGATAAAATATTTGGGTATTTCATTCTGAAGAGGAGACCCTAAGCTCCTGACATACCTTGGATGGTGGCCGAGTTTGGACCCCTAATAATTTAAAACAATCACTACCTGCTTCAAAAGGCAGAAAACAGACACTTCTTGCTGATTACTAGTCTGGGATGAGCAAAATCTTTTACTGCATCAAATTGAAATTTAATAGGTGCAAGAGAATTGAAATCTTGCGCAAAACACTTCATTATCTGCAGGCTTCTATATTTGTTTTTTTCCCTGTCAAAAACACACCCATACAATTCTTTTTCATATCTCTGAGTTAGCTACTTTGCCTCATAAGACCTGCTTCTTAAGCCATGTAAAGCCTGTCATTTTCAGCCTTTTGATGTGACCTGAACAGGATGTGTGTATATATACATATCCATCATTAGATATGCACATTTGCAAAGTAGAAATACCTGTCTGGAAATCCTTACAGCTATAATATCTATTCAACTTCTAAAGCAGTGTTTTAGAATAAAGACTGTCCCAGATCAATACATATTCATTTCAGACCCAAGAAGATTTTAAACAGGGTGTCACTCATCTTTAGGAACAATGGATAACTTTTTCGGACCATCAGTTGCAAAGGAAAAATGTGCTTTTAGACACACATGAAGTGGGAGCTGAATGGACATCCTCAGAGAGCAGCACTGCCCCTTCAGTTGCTTTTCCATCCAGCAAGTTTCCCCCAGTATTGCTTAATTGTAAATGCAGAACATCTCCCATGATTCCACCTGGACCATCAGATTGTTTTTCATTCTTCAAATGAAACAAGGTTTTGGTTGCCCACGTCTTGACTTTCCTTCAAAAGCCCCAGCTGGCCTAAAGCAACAAACAGATGGTTCAATGGTTAGATGGTTTATTTCAGGCCACCAGTAGGTCCCAGGAGATGGGCTGAGAAGCACTGTGTTGTCTAGGATGAGCTGGGTTCAGGTGCTCGGGCAAATGTGGAAGTAAAGCTAGTTTTGTGGGCTAAGGGAAGAGGAGGATTTACTGCAGCAGCTACAAGGATGCAGCTGAATCTCAGCAGTGGGACACACCCAGGTCACAGGGCCATTCTGAGATGCCCAAGGGTGGCCCCAAGGGGCCAGGCTGCAGCTCCCTGCCTGGCATAGGAGGGCTCAGTTGGCCTGTGGGACCAAGCCCTCCAGGGCAGGAGATGCATGCATGGCTGCTAATTAGAGGTTTCTAGATTCATTAAGGCAATGCCTGAGGACTGCCCTCATATGGTCTGCTTTCCTGGAACAGGATAACATCCCCTACAGGAGATGGTATCTCTCCTGTGCTTCTCCAGGTAGTCAGAGACCCAGGCTTCTTTCTGTTAACCCAAGGGACTCCTGCTCAACCCCCTCTGCACCTCCCCAGGGAAAGGCACTATGTCTGTCATCTCACCTTTGAGCAATAGCTCTGGCTTGGATACTTTTTGTCCTTCTAAAAACGCAGTATGTCCTTTCATAACAACTTTTTAGGCAAAAATTGAGTTCTGACAGAAAAAAATAAAGAAATCATTTTTCTTTTCCTCTTTATTAAAAGAGATGTCCAGATTGTAAGATGTGCTTCTTTTACATACTCAAAGTAATTTAATGGGCAAAAAGAAGAAAAAAAGACCCTGTTTTTTAGCCCCTCCACAGAATCTAGCAGACACGCCTCAGAACATTCCAAAAGAAATGGTAATAGAAGAGTATTTTGTGGCTCCACGTTTTTGAGGGCTTTCATCAATTGTGAGAATGATTGTCCATGCATGTAGATTCAAAGATGGGGGTTTTTTTCTTAACTGCTCCTTGAACAGCACAGTCCATATTTGACAAGTTAGAAGCATTAGAGAATAAATTCACAGAGATGAAAATAGAATTTCCAAAAAAGTTTTCCTTAGACTTCAAAGCAGATAAAAAGAATTCAAAGAAGTTTGATCTTTATTTTATAAGTGTGTACAAGAGAAAGAGAGAACGAAGGCAACAGTCAAAGAAAAGTCTAGTTTAATATTTCTCTTGTGGGCATACATAATGAGAAGTGGAACGCCACAATTCCTCAGTGTTCATAGGGTAGAAATTCACTGCCATAAAATTTTGTGTGGCTTCTTAGGAAATTCCTTCACTTCTCTGTGCTTGTCTGAAGTATGACAACTTGCTCTTGAGGCTTACAGATGTTGAGCTGTACTGGATGGATTATTCCTAGAAAAATTAAAACCTAACAGAGATGTAATCTTTCTTTAAGTTTCCCACCTGAAAAGCAGCATATTTTCTCTAGAAAAACTAAGAGAGAAACTAAATTTTAAAGCAAAACCTTGTAAAGGTTTCTAGTTTATAGAAAATCAGACAAAAAGGAATGGCTGAATAGTATTCCTATTTGAGCAAAAGAGCATTTCAGCATTCTAGCATTTGCAAAGGAATTGATCCAAGTGAACGTTTACAAAATAACAAAAAATATGCAAAGATATAAGGATGAAAAGAAAAAATCAGAATTAAGCAGAATGCTTTTTTTCCAGAGGTTTTATTTTTTAGACTGTATTTTTTTCATAGGTCATTGTCTGGTCAGGCTAAATATACCCATACCAGGAAACTAAATAATGCCTGGGACTTTTTCCAGCTATGGCATTCCATCAGCTGTACAACTAAATTGTCCCCTGCAGAACTTTGGCCCAAGCCAATAAGAACTCTTTCAAACAGGTTCTGGGCATGGTTTAGGAGCTATTGTGGCCAGGAACAACTTCTAGATATATTTTTGGATATAATCACCCTGTGCAGAGAGAATTTATTAATACATGTGCAACCTATTTTGTGCTGGTTTGCTCAAATACCAAAGAGCTCTAGTTACATATAATTTGCCTGTATGAACATGACAACTTGATCTGTATCATGACAAAGAAGAAACCTGATAAACAAACCTCAGTGACCATAGGTGTGAGAATGTGTACTGGATTTATACTGTGCATATAAGAAAGGTGCTTTTACATGGGGTCAATACCTGTATTGTGAACTAGGTGGGAGACAGCCCAAGAGCACAGTGAAAATATGAACATTACATAACAACAAGAACCTGTCTTCCTGGGCTTAATTGACTGATTTTTCTTCTCAATTCAATACTCTAAGTGCAGAGATATACCCATCTGATCAGTACCAAAATAACAATTTACTCAATTTCTTCCTAGCACAGAGGCTCATAGAAGTACCAGAAATTGACATGAGTTACTTTTGAATTTTTAAAACCTCACACAAGTCTGATTATTGGGAGAAAGATGCAGATAATAAAAATGCATCAGCTGTGTCATACCCTGGACTGCTGCAAAGATTACAGGACCAACACTAGACAAGCCAGCTCTGAACTAGACTACATTGGTGCAGCATGTACCACATGGACTCAAGAAACTGGAGTCAACACCAGCTCAGGCATGTCCAGCAATTTTGGTCAACCTTAGTGACCAGTAGGTGATCCAGAGAGTGCTAGAGAGTGTGCCAGTGCAAACTGGGTAAGCACTGGGGCAGGTAATATTTGCTGCATGAGAGGTCAATTCAGAAAGCACCTGAAGTGTTACTAAGGTTGTCTATCCCATGAGAGTCATCCAACTAACAAAGTATTTGAGGAGTGAGATGAAATTTTGATAGTTAATTGAGTATCTAGTTAATGGCTCTGTTGATTATACTTCTCATCAAAATGCAAACATGTTTATGCTTTTTAACGTATAGTCTTTTTCACGAAAATACACAACTGAGGAAAAATGAAGAATGTCTACAATAAGTCTCAGGCTTCTCTCATAGCTGCAGCCAGACTCTCACATCTTTTGTGGGTAGAAAGAACTCTGGGGTTTGGATGTTGTGAACGGCTGTGTCTGATGCACCCAGTTATGCAGCTATTTTGCTGATAGATATGTTACTCACCCAACTTGCATGAACGACTGAGGGTTTTATTAGGCATATTGGAAGTGAGTGTTTTGAGCTGTGATGATTTTTTAAGGCATGATGAAGGGTCCCATCTACCCTAATCAACTTTGCATAGCCGGGGCTCAACTTCCAGTGTTGTCTTTCATCAGTGCAAGTGTCAGTCACTGGCCAACGCGTTGCCCACAGCCCTCTGCCCTCATTTCTTCATGGCGGGATGCATGTTGTTCTTTCAGGACAATTTCTTTTCGCCTGCTTTCCCAGCTTGCTTGGCCATGACAGGTCTGCCCCGGTTATGGCATTCACCATATGGCTGGGCTTGGCTCCACCCTATCTTTTAATAATTCCATCTCACTGACCATCCCCCTTGCATTGCTTTCACTGAGGGCATTTCAGAATTCAGCCCCAAACTATTGGTTCTGACTAGCTTACCCATGTTAAATCTGAAAATATTAGCATTCATTTTCCGCTCGGTGATAGCCCCTGAAGTGACCTTAGTAGGTTATGTCTCATTTCATATATTTTCCTCCTATGGTAAACTGATACAGTGTTGATACAGCTACAGCTATTAAGTCACAACTTGAATTCATATAAATGCATTTGGAAACGTGGTTCTAGAATATTGTGTAATTCATAGATATTTTTTCTCTCCTTTTCTTCACATTTCTGTATTGAAAATACATGAAAATATTTTTTAAATCTACCAAATTTTCCAGAAAATGCAAGTATGGAGAAATAAATACATGCAGGTATGTACAGAATGGACTACAGACCTCCAGCTTTTCTGAGAGATTGGTGCAAATTCAAAATCTGAGTTAAAAAACAAACTAGAGAAATATATATATTTTTCTAATATAAAGTCTAGAATTTTTTAAGCTGTTGAAAGGCAGAGATGGAGAGCTGCTAATTTATTTTCATCTGTGAGAAAGGAGAGCGCTTCAAAAAGTCAAAGCTATTCAGCAATCTTTTATGAGTACCATAACTATAAATATATTAGTTGCATTATAATGTTTTAATTACTATTTTTACTTCTTTTCAGTTGCACAGTTAATACAAATTACTCTTTTTTACCTAAATCTGTTTGTTCATACACTTGGGATCACATGGGATTGTCCCTGCATAATCTGAGCCTCATGTTGAGGCTAAGAACTTTCCTATTGCACTGTTTTGGAAAAATTGCCTACAGCCATGATTTGGCCTACTTAGGCATATACATCCATATAGTTTTAATTACCTCTGTACATGCTATTTCCCGTAAGGCTCCAGCCTCACATGACACAGAGGATGAATAGCAATCACCATGCCAGTGCCTGTTCACTGTTTCTTTCATCTGGGCAATGCTTTGTGTCCTATGAAATGAGAAAACAAGGAAAGGTTTCTTTCCTTCTGAGCTTTGCCAAGGCACTGATCACTTTAATATCAAGCAAAGTGATAAAGCTGAAAAGGTAACAATGGTCCCTCTTGGATAGAGAAGGATGGAAGTGATCTTACTGCTGTGTGCAGGCAGGATGGTCTGCACACAGGAGTTTAGGCAGCATCCCTCAATTTAGGGTGCACAGTTTGTTCAGTCACAACTTCATTTGATCCGTTTATACACGTGATGTGTCAGTACCCAGCTCCTGCCCGCAGCTGGTCCGTAGGACAGAGCTGCCAATCCTTTGGTTTCTCATGAGGAGCAGGCTGAGGGTAAGGACTGTGGTCAGTCTCACAATGGTACAAAGAAAGGAATCCACAGCCAGAAGCCTCCCAGTGGGATGACAAACCTCTCAACTTGGTTCCCTCCCATATTTGCTCTCCTCCCTGGACTCAGCAGCCTGCTGGGGGTGATTAGAGACAAAAATTCTGCTTAGGGCTCTTTCCACCCTGCTCCCTTATGGCAGAACAGGGATAGGAGGTGGGCTCTCCTCCAGTCCTGATGCCCTCTATCCAAAGTAGAGACAGCACTGCCAGAGGGTGTGGAGAGGGGTGACTCCATAACTGTAAAAATTCCTAACAGTAACCAAAAACCTCTTTTTTTTCTGTTCTTAAAAATCACCACAAGGTTTCTGCTGGGAGAGTTTTCTCTGAAACTGTTTTTTAATAAAAGACTGCCTTTTTAGCCTTATATCCTCTTTTAAGTGACATAAAAACATTGTTTTTTGCCAGAATTTGAAGTGTGATATATTTCAAATAAAACAACAAAATAAAATTATTTAATGAGTAATATAAAGAACCAGAAATCAGTGCACCTCTGCACATATAGCTGCAGATATATGTACTCAGCACACCAAGAAGTATAGCTATATGGCAAGAGAGCCAAATTCCTTATTACAATAGATTTATAATTTACCTGTACAATATCATAAGACCCTGTATAAGAATTATATGTTTTTTATCTGGCACCAGTGGACTGCATGTGTTTCTGTTCTGGTTTATTGCATATCAGCTAATCGCATAATTCGGCTGGATGCATACTAAATTGAAGTCCAAATGCTGTTCACCACAGTGTAATCCCTCTGGATAAATGGATAGGCACTATACCCACTGGACTGCCTTCCACCATCACTACTTTGTAAACAGCTGTTAGCATGTGTTGTAAAGTAGAAGAAAAAATCTGTTATTGCTATGTGTAAAAATGTGGTTCCGTCATCAAAATCTCCATTCCACTGGGGAGAGGAATGTGCAAAACATTATGATGAGCTGAAAAGCACTGAAGTCCTTAGCCCTTTCCATGGCAGGTGCTGCTTCAAGAGCACAGGCAGCAGAAGCACACAGTGGGGACATGGCATGGGAAGCCCTAGAGGTCCCACCAGTGATTCCTGCAGACCAAACCACAGCTCTGGTTAGGTCTTGACAGACTACCCAGACAAAATGTAGCAACTACAATCCCTTTCCTGATTTGTGCATGTTTAGAAGATGAGAAAAGCAAAGCAAAGCAAAGCAAGTGAGAAGATGTCCTTTCCATCTGTGCTGCCATGGAGCAGCCTCCCCCCACCTGCCTCCCACCCCTGATAGCACACAGGTTGTCCTTGATTTTCAAAAGAGCAAGCAACAGCCAACAGGTATTGGCTTTTGGAGAAGCTTTGTGAAGCGATATTTTGTTTCTGACTTTTTGCCTAGGTGGGTAAGAGGGGTGAGTAACAGCTTAGGGCAGAGAAAGGTCACGGCAGCCAAGAGAGCAGCCATGGACAAAGGAGAAATGCTCACAGGGAGACAGGTGCAGGGTCTGCACACGTGGTGGGAGGGAGCCCTTGCTTGCTTCACCTGCAGCCTTCAGAGTGTGGCGCTGGCCGAGAGGCCGCAGGTTCAGCATTCCGCCTGCCATCCCTCCGGGGATGCCTCGCGGCAAGGCTGGCTGCATCAGCATCCTTAACAGCAGAGTGAAAGTCAGAGCAACTGATCCTAATGGTCCCCTTCTGGCCTGAAATTCCATGAAATCTTTATATTTCCATGAAATCTTTATAGCCAAGGGGTATTTCACAAAAGCAATATTCCCCAAACACTCTTAATTTTTAATCCTTTCTTTAGTATTAATTTTCCTTTGATCCTATGACCAACTAGTGTTTTGTTTTCATTGTTTCATTTTTTCCATCTTCAGTCTCCTTTCTTTCCCCACTGAATGATTTAACTCTTGAAGCCAGATTTGAGAGATCTGAAGTTGGAGTTTTCCATGTCAGGAAGGCTGGGGTAGGTCCCCTTCGAACTGCGCTTCAGCATCTGTCGTTCCTTCCATGTCCTTCTGGGGATTTACCAAAGGGGATTCAAAATTGGTCTAAACTCTTATAGAATCTAATAGATTCAAAACTAATATACTGATGTAGAGTAGGTGTGTCAAAGGTCTGTTATTCTATCTTATTCTGTACTTGCTGTAAGCACATCAAATCTGAATGCAGCCACCAGAAGCCACTCTCCATCACTCAGGCTGCTAACACACTCAAGTGAGGAAAAGGAGGGATATAACATGACATTGCTGTAAATGAGACTCTGCTCACTGAGGTCAACAGCATGGCAGGATTAGAAAAAAGAGTCATGCACTTCACTGAGAAATGGAAATATCCATACTGATATCAGATAAAACAGAAAAATTAAGAGACTGACATTCCCATGGTGCAAGGGAATGGCTGCACAGACAGGTAGGAAAGTTGTATTTTCCCTAAAACTAGATTATTAAAATGGTTGTTTATAAGATTTCCTATGCCCTGCTCTGAAATATCTCCTAGAGTCACAGTGTCCATGTCTGATGGTCCTCTGTTTAGAGCCAGGGTGGGACATCTTCGTCTGCTTCTGATTTAGGGGTGGTGAATATATATCGGAAATTAGCTGCGTGCATTCACTCTAATTTGTTTTCTTCAAGGATGTTCACATCTCTGTTGTTCCATTTCCACTGGCAATGCAGAAGATTAGTTCACTGGCAGAAAAGCTCATTAGAATTATGAGATTTACTGGAATATCAGTGTCTCTTTTTTTGATGAATGATGTGACTCACCTGCCAGGGCAAAGCTGAGGAGCATCTGAAATGCCATGCACTGAGCATTCCTGATGAACTGCTTATCAATAAGATCTGGGAAATTTTGGGATAAATTCTCACACACATTTCATACAACTCTAAGTTACTCATGTCTAACTTCACAATGGGAAAATTACTTGCATATGTCAAAGGTATTTTTTTCAGGCACGGTTCTGTTTTAAAATTCCAACTAATATTTTAACATGTAGCACAGTCTTTAAAGCTGTATTAAAATAACAAAAGTGACCAGGAAAATCCAGCTGGGAATTCTGTTTTAATTTTAATTCAGATGTATTATATCTTATGCATTTCACAATATGCAACCATTATTCTGTAAAGAGCTAAGCATGTATTTAAATTTATACATTTTGAGTTTTAATGAGAACTCATAGAGTGTAAAGTTAAGCATACATAAAATCAGATTAAGAGTTAGTGTTAACACTAGAGTGGTACATTCAACTCTGGAGAGACTAAAAAACCCAAACACACACTGTAGATGAGAAAAATTTGATGAATTAACTTTTAACTCCAGGTGGTATTTTTATTTTTTAGAACATAATCTTCAACCCCAGTATTAAGTGGAATAATACTGTTCTTTCTTGCTCTATTTTCTCTGTATTAAGCAGTTTTTTGATACAATCAGTCCCTTTTTATGAGAAAACATATTCCTAAATATAAGTGTATGTTTCCGGATCCTATTTTTCATATTATTGCATCACCTGACCTTTTTAAGACTCCAGCTTATCTGATCGCCTTTCCCAAGGCAATCCATTATTCTGCCATTGATACTCCTACCACAAGAGGTTTTGTTTTTTTTTTTAATTAATTAACTTTATAGTAAAGAGGAGATCGTGGGTTTAAATAGAGGTGAATATCTTGCAGAGGCATGAGTCATATCTTACTTAAACAGCAGAGGCTATGAGAGAGAAATCCAGCCTTTTCCAATCAGCAGTTCTAGTGGTATGATATCTAGTAATTAATTTATCTTATTCTTCTGCATGTTCCCCTCACAGAAAGTACCTCTTTTCTTCTAGGTCAAAGTAATTAGTGAGATTAATCTCAGTTCTCTGGAATAAAGTTTTCTGCCATGGGACAGGCAAATGCTTGGAGCAGTAGTACCTTTATTTTCAGAAGTCTTCTTGGAGCTTCTCTAGCGGGCTTACTCATGGCAGTGAAGGCAACAGCTGCAGTTCAGCATTACAGCTCTGAGCTTGCATGGACCCTCACAAGGAGCTCCTCAGTGCGTTCCTCTTTGGGACATTTGTCTCCACACGTGTGCCACGGGGTAATCCCACGAGTATTTTTCCTTTGGCCATTTCCTTGGTCACTATCATTTGGTGTTACCACATTAGTCTAACTCTCTGAGCCTCCTTCAGGAATATTCTTTCAAGCACAGAACCTCTGGGTTGTACATCTTCAAACATTTTAATCCAGCAGCAATATGGTTTTCTGGTGTATGATCATAAAACCGTGTTCCCCTCCTCCATCCACAGGCCAGCAAGAGAGAAAGGTGGCTATGAGCTTTCAGGAATGGTGCAGCTCTGGAAGGGTGGAAGCCTCGAGACAATCTACTCAAGCCACCTTCCTTCTCCATTCAAATGTGGCATTTATGCTGGGAGTCCCCGTCCAGCCCCTCACATCCCCTCCCTCAGACAAAGTAGGTGGTCTCATCCTTCCTGCCTCACTCCCCTGAATGCCTTCACCCTTCTTCTCCTCTTCCTCATCAGTTGTAGCCACTGTGAGCTGATGGTGTCTTCGGATCACCTTATCCCCATCTCTCTACCACTCCCTTCAAGGACAGATAAACATCTGGGTTTGGTTTCTTCTCTGCCCTTCAGATCTCTTTGAAAACTTCCTTTCCCAGGGAGCTTTCCTATCTCATTTCAGCTACAGGCAGCCATGGCAGATGTGCCCCTTCTCAGGGCACCAAAACAAGCAGGGGCTGGGGGGAGTGGGAAAGAAGGAGGGTGACCTTGCTCCAGCCTCATGAGCCATTGCAGGATTTTATTATTTACTTGTATAGGCAAATTATATGAAAAGTTTGTGAATATATTAAACATGACACATTTTCTCAACTAAATATTTACTGGTTTTTATCTTATGGAGATAATACTGATTTTACAAACAGGGGTGTGATCTCAAATCTCATTCCTGGCTTTTAACTATGTAGAATAATTCAATTCACCCATTTATCACTTTAACACAACATTTAGGTTAAGCAGTAGGCCTAAGGGGAACAAGTTATTACTAGCCTGTTTTTTATTTTTCTTTGATGTCCTCGATTCTATTCTCATTCATGTATTGGGGTGTGCAGCAAATGAACCTTAAGCATTTATTTTATTTACTAATTTTGCTTACTAGCATTATCAAAAGAGTGGAGCAGCTGCAAGCTTCACAGATTGAGCATACATCTGAACATTTAACGGCCCCGGTTTATCCTGGCTCCAAGGCATCACAATATAATATTCACTGACATGAAAGCTGAAGAAAGGATGTCATGGGAAGTCTGAGAGTCACGCTGTGAGAGGGTATGTACTGCAAGACCCTCACTCCATTGGCTTCTAATAGGCTAAGTATTGATATGCAAATAAGAGAGGAGCTTGTGTGTGGCCTTTTAATACAGTCACTAAACATCAGTTCAGAAAAAAAATACTAAGACGGCTCCTCTTATATTTCTGCCTACAGATGCACAAAAACCAAAACGGGTGCATTTTTACTCAGCTGCTTTGGAAGCAAATGAGGCCATTGCTGAAAAACTATGCATAGAACCTGAAAGCTGAAAAATTCTGATCCAGATTTCAAACACCAAGTGCTGAGGTAGGCTGATAAGCAGAAGTGGGCTAACCCATGGAGGGAGGGTTGAAAAAAAAATCAGTTCCTTCATTCCAAACATTCCTCCCTGGGAGCAATACATGTGCCTGTGGAAGATTAGGTGCTGGGTTGCCATCTCTGAAAATAGAAATATGTTTGCAAGGTAGCAGAAAGAGAGGCCCAAAGGGCATCTCCAAGGAGGCTTTGACTCTCCTGGTTCTGACACACACAGATAAATTCCTATTTCAAGTTTGAAGCAGGAGCAGCAGATGAGAGGAAAGCAGCTGTTAGTTTATCTTGTAAACAAGCCCCAGCGTGCCACCAGATTATGACAGGGCTTCAGATTGGAGATGGCCCTAGACAGCTAAAAGAGTGAAGTGTTCAAAAAATCGAATTGCTTCTGAGAGTGCCATTACCCAGCTACTTTGGGCTGCCTAAAATACCACAACAGGCCTGAAAGCCCCAAAGTAGTGAGGATGCTGGAAGCCATCAGCCCTATAGCTGGGAGGGCATGTGTGGTCCTCTCACAGTAATCAATGAATGGGAAGAAATGTAGCCCAAAATTTCCTTTAGGCTCTGAATTTACCTGCTGTTAGTAGGCTGTACCAAACCTGGGCTTTCAAGGCATCACAGAGGAAAACCATGGCTGCACATTAAAGGTGGCATCAGGTTTGCTACAAATTCATAGAAACATAGAATATCTTGAGCTGAAAGGACGTCACAAGGATCACTGAAGTCCAAGTCATACATGGTGTGCATGGATCACACACAGCATTTAATAGAAAGCCTCAATGGACAAAGGATGCACTGGTAAAGGTCTCTTGGACCAGGCTCTTTGTGCTGCAGCTCTGTGGGGCCAAGCTTCACACACATATGTTAATCTCTATTAGCATATGTCAGCTCCAGCTGCCCACATGCCCACGTGTGACTGGAGCTGATGCCAGGGGTATCATGAATAGCCCAGCCTTCATTTTTTCCACTTGCCTCCAGGCTTGTCTGTGTGGGAGTATATAACGGCACAAGATAAGATGCTATATTTATATTCCTATAAGGCACTCACAGATTTGCATTCCAGAACGACCACATTTTTCCAGCTTAACTTAGGCTGCTTTGAAAACAACTCAAGCTAAGCAAGAAAAAGCTGTTCTTTATTCCCAAATAAGCATGTCCCACATCAGTATTACTGCTGAGTTGCTATTCACCGCTGTGATTTCTCACATGAAAACAAAGAGGGGCAGCAGGGCAGGGTAGACCCACCTCTGCAGAGCCATGGGCCAATTGCCACTCTCCCTAAACATCTCCATGTGTAGGTTCCCCAAGGCTTCTCCTCTTCTGCCCCTCCTTCTCCAGCAGCTGGTCCCACTTCCTCCTGCAGCTTTTCTCTAAATGGGTGCATGCACTCAGCCTGCTGTATACACATATTCCCTCCTAAATTCACTTCCTTTCCTCTATACACAAGCCTAATCACAAGATTCATCTTACTTTCCATTTTCCCTGCTGACATTAAATAAATAAAAGCAGAAGCAAAGAAAGAGAAATGTAGAAGTCAGCTTAATTCCCAGTGGATATAAACTTGCAATGCTGTAACACATACCTGCACACACACTCTCATGCACCCATATGAATCTTCATAAGAGACAAAATAATTTCTGTGTCTTCCTATTATAGAGCACACTTCCCTTTCAACACAACCAGTAGGGAAGCTGCTTAATAATGAAGACTTGAAAATCTGCTCTTATTTCTGTAGGCTTTAAATGCTCAGCTCAGCCCTGTGTTGTGGGCATCATCCTTTCTGGCGTGGAAGGCTTAGGAGGATTCACCGAGAGCCCATTAACATTGCTCCTTAATTGGCTCAAGGCATCACTGCTGATCTCAGCTTGGCACAAACTTCATTTCCCGCGCACCACTCAAGGCCCCTGCCAATTCAAAAAACAGAAAATCAGGAGAAAAATCTGAGAATGACGCATAAAATTTAAACTAGAACTTAGTCTGGGAAATCACAGATGAAAGATGTGCATTTTATAGCCTTCCTGGGAATATATTGCTTTCACAAACTAGCAAAGATGTTTGATTACAGTTTTTAATTCTGAAACTGTGTCAAAGTGTTTAACCTTTCACTTACCAGTGCACCACCACTATTTTAAACTGTGATTAAAATGCATACTCCCTTCCCTTGTTTAATGGCATGATTCTTAAGGGGCTCTTGTGGTTTGACACTGGCCCAATGTCAGGCACCCACGAGAGTCACTTGCTCACCCTCCCTTGGCACAGCTGGGCGGAGGAGAGAAGAAAATTAAATGAAGGGTTCACGAGTTAAGATAAGGACTGAGAGAAAACACTCATAGGGCAAAACAGGCTCAACTTAAAGGTATAGAGTAAATTTAGTACTAACAGAATCAGAGGAGAATAATGAGAAGTAAAATAAGCCCTTGGCACACCTTTTTCACCCCACCAGCCCCTCCCTCCTGCCCACTG